>JAQGBY010001762.1:0-27046 GCA_034698785.1 Mycogona germanica | reverse complement strand
TCGAAACTTTCGAGAGCCCGCGCCGGGAATCGAACCCGGGACCGCCGAGCCACAGCCAGTAGCAATACCGACTGGGCGCAAACTAACATTTAATTTAAATAAAATATGAATAATATAGGAAGACACTTTAATCTAACATTATTCTACTGATTTCATTGATCACTGAAATTAGTTTGTAATATTTTACTTTATTTACATATTTCTTGGCGTGCTGTTAGCACCTTTATTTAACATTTAATTTATATTATTCCATTTTTATGCGCATGCTACTGCGCTTATTACAAGTCAAACATGTAGTGCAACATTTTAAATAATTAATATTCTCGGTTTTAAAAAAATCCCGCTTTTTGAATTACCTGAATTTTCCTGTTTTCCAGTGTAAAATAATTGAATGTTGTTGGCATATGATTTTTTAAAAATCTTATTGTTTCGGCACTTCTATTCGTTTTCGTTTGGCTAGTGAAGGCAACGAACGATAAATTGCCATTTTTTAAAAACATTTTTACTCTTGATGTTAAAAATGGCGATGACGATGTACGAAGGTGAAGCTTAAGGTAAATCTCACGAGGGTAGCATGCACATGTCCAAGGGACACCCTGTAAAAGAACATCATTCACAAACTTGGGATCCAATCTGACGTCGATGCGGTACGTCACTTATTAATATATCCAATTTAAACCCCCCTTTTGAAAAATGGTAACTGGGCGGTGACTGTTAATATATACGCAGGTGTATACTTTCATTTGTAAAATCCTGCCTCCATTGAAACTAAACATTATATAGGCCACGAAGGAATTCATAGTCTCGTTGTTTCCCAGGTCTACTGCAGTATCTCGTAAATCCATCTTCCATCTCATAATTAAAAGTTAGTCATTTCAAGCAATACAGGGATTAGGCCACAGATACTTTGCCTGAAATAGCCGGGACTCTGTGTGTACTTAAAAAGCTCTTTACTGGATTTCAGTTTCGAGGGATGAGGGGGGAAGGGGTGAGGCAAGAGGGGAGCGAGAAGATGGGCGTATGAGGTGTATGGCTACAGCTCGAACCTCAAATAGCATTTTCAACAAATTACTGGTTTCATTGCGTGGATGGGATTTTTTTTCTTCTTCTTTCGTCTCATCTCTTTCTCATCCGTTTCCTAATCAGTTGATCATGGCAAGAATGTTTTTTTAAATACAGTGGTGGTGGCCAAATACCAAAACGCTATCAGAATGCACATATACTGAACATACACCTGCGTACACCTGAGCGACTCCGCTGAAAGCTGTATCGAAATCGAGAAAAGCACTTTTCGAGCTAAAAACGGAGCCGCAGACAGGCGACGACCCAGGATTTCTAAATTTCGGCATTCGCAATACCTTTTATCACAAGAACTCGACAAAAGAAACTCTTTTTGGGGTAGCTGTACTGCCAACTATACAACAAGTGACGGCTAGTGTTTGAAAAAATGCGCTGGGGCCACGGAATCTAAGTTTTTAGAGGAATTATTTTTTCTGAAGATTCGATAAATTTCATTTGTAAATATCATCATGATTGGTTGTGCAGGTATATGGGGCTACCCTGGATTTTATAAAACGATCATTTTCTGAGGTGTTATGCTATTTCTTACGTAGTGGACTAGCTTGCATTCGTTTTGTCACTTCCATAAACGTGAACGATAAATAATAAACGTTAATTAAGTTTAAAATAAAATTGGGGACCATAGGGCGTGTCCTGTGTGGGCGCCCCCATCACGTACGCAGCGCAATGGCTCCACCTTTGTGTGTTTTGTGAGGGGCCCAGTGCGAATCCAATCCGGCCCCCTGCAGTCCAGAGCCGGGTCACGGGAGACTCGCAAAAACTGCTATTTTTGGCGCAGGAGGTGTGGAAGCACTATCCGAGGTTGCGTAGTCGCGATCTAGAGGCCAACCTGGTCAGTGTTCTCCCGTCCCGACAAAATTCAATATCGGCCGCGTTCGCCAGTAATGTACCTGTGTGCTACAACTATTTTTCTCATGTTTTTGCACTCGATCGATTCGATCGACGGTAAAGGTTTTCTGATGAGGAAGAGGCATAAAAGCGCCTAGAATAATTTTAAAATTATCGGATTGCAACCAGCAAATACAGTTCCATATTAAATTGATGCCTCGTCAATTTCGCTTTTGAAAATACATTGTTCGATTGATTGTAGTAGTAACCGTAAGCAAAATGATGTAAGTTCAAAGCGTACGATGAAAACGAAAAATGTACGAGTCGTCGTAGCCCACACGGTATTTCGATTGACTGTGGCTCGGCGGTCCCGGGTTCGATTCCCGGTGTGGGCTCTCGAATATTTCGATGTGCCCATCGCCATAGTGCCTAAGCACCATGAGGGGGACAGGAAATCCTGTAGTGCAGTTACTAAAGTTGAGGGATATAAAATTAAAAAACTACAATAAATTCGCGGTACACAATTCGCGAACAGTGAAGCTACAAACGGAACGAGCTGCCGACGCTGCACCGGGAATTATTAGCTTACAATCCAATACAGGCGACTTCCAAGTGTTTTCTTATGATATATTTTTTAGAAAATTTTGTAATGACCGAATAAACCAACCACCAACTCTCGGTTATTTTTTTTCTAACCCAATCAACTGTAGTCAACCGCACTACCGGCGTTACGTCCCCTCATGGTGCTCAGGCGCTATGTGAGGGGAACGACCAGTACCCCGGGGGTCGAAATTTTCGAGAGCCCGCGCCGGGAATCGAACCCGGGACCGCCGAGCCACTGCAAACCGACAGAGTCATTCAGATATCGATATTTGCGTTTCCACAAATCAAAAACAAAAACGCGAAGCTCGGAAATATCGCACCACTGCAAAAACCGATAGGTCGCACTACCTCATCCTCATATGCAGGCAGGCACCGCGAGGGGGGGGGGGGGCACGTCGAAAATTCCACTCAACCCAGCCGGTGACCTGCGACCCCCAGCGTTCCGTTTTCGCGCTGCCCGATACCAACTCCGCACCTCGTCTTATCGCCTCCACGCATCCCCGGTCCCGGCCCCGGCGCCCGCGCGCGAACCGTATGATTATGCCGCCGCGGCGCTCCGATACCGCGGGTTCAAGTCTCTCTCTCGCCGCCGCGGAGTCGCGGGGTGGGGGGAGGGGTGGTGACGGTGATCGAAGGGAAAAGTGGGGTGATGATGGGGGTGGGGGCGGGGGCGTCGGTTGTTGTTTTTCGCCCCGTTTTGTAATAAATGCCGGACAAAGTGATTATTATGCAGCGCGGCCGAGCTGCTGATTTCGCCCGCCGATAAACGATCAGCGCAAAAAGCCAGTTCAGCGAATCGACCATAGGGGGCGCGACCGGTATTGCCGGTCAAAGAACCTTGGCACACACACACACACAGTATCCAGTTTGAACAACGACGGAGACGATCGTAATCGAAATTATGGTGCGTTACTTTTTTGATCAAAGGCTCCAATCCGCAATTTAACGAAGGCCACCCTTTTCTATTTAAATAAATTATGAGGAGTTTCATTGTAGATACGACTCGTACTTCAACTCCTATTTCCCCAGAACGTGTCGACAGTGTAATAGTCTCAAATCAAGTCTCAAATTAAGAGCTAAAAAATGAGGAAAGGTGACCAGTTTAGGACACTTGGGATGATTGTGAAATGTTAGGATGTTAGGAAAACGTTAGGATAGGGCAACCACACCTTTGTCCCTAACTTGACCCCCCGCCATAAACAGCCCCTGCTTGTGGGTCCATATTGTAATTGTAATTGTTATACGCCGAAAGACACAACGCACCCAAAACTGGACTACAATGTACGTTGCTTGACGTTTCATGTAATTTATGTCACAGTAGAAACTGAAATAAATAACATTTCTTTATGCAGTCTTGAAGTTTAATAACAATCGCGTAGTTACACTCCCTTAAGCCGAACATTTTAAAATACCAAATCAAAAAGCATGACACAAAAGAACAATCGTTGACAATCAAAATACCCCGTACACACTCTAGTGCGCCGAAATTAGCAAAGATTCCAGCCTTCAGAGGGGCACGGCAAGTTCAATTATTGCGAAAAGTATTTTTTGTCACCAATTACTTTGGAATGTACTCGTAGTTTGTCGCTCGACATTTTTTTTTTTTTTTTGGTAAACACACTTCAAGGCGAGAGAGAACATTTCCAAGAGTGCTCCGGAGATGTAGACCGGCAATAGATAAATGCTAAGTGAAAATATTCTGTTGATTTTTCATGTGTCATGAGTGTGGGGTTTAGTTGAAACGGGCGACGTCATTAGGGTCGGAGATGGCAGTCGGCGGGACGGGGGGGCCGCCGCGGCCCTCGTGGCGGGGGAAAACTAATGGCAGAAATGACCTCGGGTTTATCAACGACTGTGGAATATGGATCGCCGAGTGGCGCGCGATCACGGGCCGGTTGATCCATCAAAGTCGACTATAAAGAGGAGAGAGGGTGCGGGGGTCGATCCTGTTGGCTCCTCAATGTCCCGTCCTCTATAGACCTGAGCCAAATTGTACCAATGTACTTTTTTTTTAGTTTACAGATGTGTTGTTGATGGACAATAAGGAAAATAGGAAAGAAACCACATATGCAGGAATCATTGAATATCATCATTTCTTCTCATATTGCGCCATCCAGAGCAAGGCAAAACGCCCCAGGCAGCAAAAATTAAAACCAAATCACAGGCATTTAACTAAGGTCAACGAAAGATTTTGTAAGTTTGTAAAGCAATTGATGCACCCGCAAAATAATTTTTTTTATCTTTAGTATTTAAAATGAATGTAAGCATCATTTTTTTAAATTTTAATTTCAGTGGAGACGAAAAGACTGATACTTTTCTCGCAAAACATTAATCTTTGCTGAGAAGTAGGTGAAGATCAATGTGGCCTTCCAAAAATTGATGATCCTTAATAAATTGTCATTTGCCACATTAAATTAAAAATATATTCGTGCTGCCCCCAAAACGCAGGCAATCATACAAGGCAGATGCAATGCAGGAAAGCGCACATAACATTGTTCTTAGTGTGTAGTGGTTGCCGCCAAGCGCGTTTATAGTTTATCTATTTTTATTTATGGAGCCTCGCCAACGAGTTCCCACGGTTTCTGTCCCGTATTTGTTCTCCTGTGTTTATTGTGGTTGCCAAACAATGTTACAAATACAATATTTACCCGGCAATAGCAGCCCCGGAAGGAAATGTGACTTTAGCTCATAAAGCAATTTGGTGTGACCGGAGCCGAACTGGCAATTTTCCCCATCATTGATATCTTGATATATTTGTTATGGAGGTACACCAGCATGTTCGACCTTAAAACCTCAAAGGAGGCAATCTGGTAATTTTGCCTACCCTAAGCTTGCTTAACGTGTGCCTGAAATCGTAAAGGCACGGACCCCACAACTCCACTTCCATTCCGAAACACAACCCCTTCAGAATGCGATCCAACAACCTTATATTGTTTAAACTAGGGTCACCAAAGCAAAATAATTAATTTAAAAAAAATTATCATTTGAATAAAAGGTTTCGTTTGGATAATGAAATTATATATTTCGGCTTACTGTCAACTCAAAACTTAGGGCAACATCCGATTAATCGCGTGTTGTGCATCCACACATCCAACACATCGAACAAGTTTCGCATATAAAACGCCTAAGTTGTGCATCCATCAACGCGAGCGATCCAAAAACTCGCCGCCAAGAATCACCCCTTGGTACAACCGAACAACACTTCCCACCCCGCACAATCTTGTGGTGACCGAGCAAAGGCCTGACCGAAGCCCCTGACTGGTGAAGTACGCCTCGGAATGCCCGTCTCCGCCTCTGATTTCCCCAAATCCAAACAAAACAGCCTTTGATTGGCGTTTTTCTTCGCTTCACTTGTTTCTGCGTCAAAAAATACAAATTTCGGAAGACGAAAAAAAAACCACTGCGAGTGACGTACCGACAGTCGGCTGCCGGACAACGTATCCAACACCCCTTCCTCCTCCTACCTACCTCTCCTACCCTTCAACGGGGACGACAGGGCAGTCCATTCACCGTACACTGCGCCGGGCCCCTTCTAAATTTTATTCGCTCCCCGCTTAGGAATTTCTCCGGCTCAAAAATTTCCTGAAGCGTCGGCCGGGTTTGAACCTGCGATCACGGGACTAGCAATCCGATGCGCTAACCACTAGACCAAGCGCGACACATCTAGTTCTTTTTCTTATCCACTTCCATTTTAAAACCAGAGGAAAATATTCGCGAAGACACTCCACAAAAAATAAAATTATTGGTTGACCAGAAGGGGTCCTCAAATTTGGCTTTCGTCGGGCCCCCAAAATCTGATTCAAGGGGCTACCCGCACACCTTCACTCTAGCTCCCCCCCCACACACACACCACCACCACCACCACCACCACCTCCCAAAGCCTCATCATCGCAACTCACCCATCTCCCAACAACACATCACGCTCAGCAAATATGCTCGCGCGATCGAAGCGCCAGACACTCTCCGGTGGCGGGGATCGCGGGGAAGGTGGGCGGGACGAGAGTGTCACGTGTCATCCAGATTGAGGCGACGGGTGGGTCTGAGACTGGAGGATTGAGGGTCGGAGGGGGAGGGGGAGAGACAAGGAGGAGGGGATCACACTCTGCGAGAGACCTGGTAGCCGCAAAATCCATTCGCCTCACCTGTATCTTCACCGGGGACGGAATACTAATTTGAACGGAAATAAACTTTGCGGCGAGAACTTCAAAAAAGTGAGTGTTCAGCACGAGCATCCTCCCAGGACCAAGATCCTAAATGAAACAACTATTTCGGCACACCTCACAGATTCTCCCCGCACACTCCAGAAATGGATGAGCCGATTTCGAAAACAAAAACCCTGTATCGTATCGCCGATCTCGCTACGCAAGCATAGCTGGTCGAGTCTTTCCAGCTTTTGAAATGATATTCGAACCGAACACTTGACACGGGTCGAAGATCACATGAGTGGGCCGAACCATGTTACAAACACAGTGTGCGTTTTCGAATGGCATCTTAATTTCCCATTAACATACATGTAAATGAGGCTGTATTGGCTATAATATCCAACGCAT
The DNA here is from genome assembly GCA_034698785.1 of Mycogona germanica. Taxonomy (NCBI): domain Eukaryota; kingdom Metazoa; phylum Arthropoda; class Diplopoda; order Chordeumatida; family Chordeumatidae; genus Mycogona; species Mycogona germanica. The sequence continues at coordinate 19,985 of JAQGBY010001762.1, read as the reverse complement.
AATAAAAACGAAACAAGCACAGACCGAGCCGAATTGTAAACAGGTGCACCGGCTGCATGTAAACAAAATCGTGCAGGGTTTGTATTTGTTTAATCTTAATACATTATTTGAGTTCAAATATTCTACCGAATGGTCCACTTTGTCATCAGATGTCACAGACTGATTACTACGGTAATTGGCATTGCACTGCAATTTAAACGATTTCGTTATAAAAATCCATTTGTAGGTGGTACTGACCAGCGGCGTTCCGAGCGGCAACCTGGGCATGGCCCGGGCCCGAACCTCCAGAGGACGTTGCAAGCATTCCAGAGTTTTGATGTCGCGGAATCCATTGGCAGCCAACGCTTCACACGTGTTCTGCACTTGTTCGATGCACGGCGAGAAGGAACAAATGCGTCCACCTAATAAATATGCAAAAGAAAAGTCGTAAACATTGTGGAGGACAATAGGTCGCAATTTTCGTGGTAAGCATAGGTCCTGAACGGTAACAGTAACCCATAAAACTACGAAATTTGAGTAAACCTTTGAGATCCCCTAAACCCAGCACATTCAATCACCGCAGTCGGTCGCAATACCGACTGGGCTACGACGAGTTGTACAAATTTAATGAAAGATTTCTCGAAAATGTCCTCGTACAGTGTGCGCATGTACCGTATCTGAAAACAAATTGTGTTCGAACTAACTATTGATACTTACTTTTAATATGCATATTGTGCTGAAAGTGCGAAATTCCTAAAGGTCCGTCCCTCTTGCCATCTTAAGGCTAGCCCAAGGAAAGTTTTTAAATATAGTGCGGCATTTAACTTGACATATGCAAATCACATGAAAACAATGAAATGTTTTAGTTTCAGCACTCACTACATGTGAATCCTGTGCCAATAAAGTTTGGTGAGTGAGACTGAATGCACTGCTGTTAATTTGAAAACCACAGGGTTGCGGTGTCGTTCGATAATCAATGACGCGTGCTCCTCTGTAACCTGACTTGTCTCACCCGCAGCCGTGTGCTTGTTAGCCGCAGATGATTAACCAGTTGTGACAATTGAAGTGACATATCATTCAACTAGAGGAATAATGCTGCAACCTGTGATGCGACACCAATTTAGTCATTCACCGAACTTTATTGACACGGTTTATTTATTAATGTAATCGTTGATAAATGACTTGGTCGGATGAATGCATAATATTAGGTTGTCATTGACCGGCGTTGACCTTGGAAATGACCTCAAATTCAAAATAAATTATGCCATTTCCCTTCCCCCTCCAATGCAATGCACCCAACATTTATCTAAAATGTTTATTTGTCAAATGCCTTTTCTATATTGCTTAACGTCGCGTTAAATGCATCACCCTGTAAACTCGCACATGACACGATTCTCATGAGTAATTGAAATATAGTTTTCTTTATTTCATTTACAATTTTAGAAACTGAGGTTTGATACTGTGGATAATCTGAGATCCGATGTTGCAGAAAAGCAGCAATATCAGATCTTGATGCTGCGTGCTCGGATACTATTAAAGACTCGAGCGTCCAGTAATCTTGACCTAAATGCATCATAGGAAAAGAGCAAGGGTCCCAATTCCGGATCTACAGCGGGATGATCTGACGTCACCCCTCTACATCCATCATTCGAAATGAACGCATTCAGTGTTCGCTCACAATCGAAAAGCGTGTGAGATTTCCACACCGAAGGCCGCGCGTTGCGGTGGGGGCGCAACCCCTCGGGCAATCGTCCCCCCGGACACGCGCAGCGCCCTCTATACATACCCAAATCAAGACAAAATGGTTCCAGCGTCACCCTGCGGTGGACGGTGGAAGCGTTCAAACTGCGAGGTAACACAAATTGTAAATGAAAATAATTTTTTCTTTCAATTCGTATTGAACCGATCAGAATGGTTGATACACTTTATTTTTCCCCCGCGCGCCCATTTACCGAAATAGGACGGGCCATCAATTTGGCAAATGTGACTCGGGATTCCCCACCGCCATACGGCGCTGCGATAGATAGTGCGGCACGTTTGTCCATTTTTACACCATTTGGTGCTTGTACAATCAAGTGGAGCTGCGGCAATTAAAAAGACAAGGCCCGGGGACGTTTTGCGATTCGGGAGTTCCGCTTGTCGAGGTTGAGTCGCGGATGACGTGGACCGGCCGGAGTCTCTCTCCAGTTTCGGTTTGCCTGATAATAAATGCCAATCACGCCGGTAGCTCGCACAATTTGTTGAGGGCAATTGTTGAACTTCGTGTCGTCGACGTGCGAACGATTTATCCGTCCCGCCTGAAGCACTTATCAAAACGGCAGTCGCCATGTTGACGTCTGGTTCTCCAAATCCGAAACGTGACGAAAACCAGCTGATGGTGTTTAGAAACAGTTCTGAATATTTATTGGCCATTTTCGAAGTTCTAATTTGGCGGACTGAGCACTTTTACCTATCAGATATTTGTAAAGGAGCTTACCACTGCCTAGATCACAAACCTTGGTATACGGATAGTTAACGATCGTAACTCGGCTTCGACATCTCATCGCCAAGTACTCAGTGATCGCAATCGAATAAACGAGATAAATCAGAGATTGATCAACCAACTCAAGAGCTACAACAACAGAATGAGCACAAACCATATATTTTTTTGGCTTACTCAATGAATCGATCTGGAACCAAAGCAAGTGGCAACCGAAGCATCACGACAGAACTAAACCGAAACAAGGCCACAACTAGCCAAATATGTTAATCTCGTACTGTATTGTAGATCCAACATAGCCACCCACCCACGCGGGCATAAATGGTGAGAGCTCCAATTCGCCATTCCCTAATCGGTTACGTCGGCGCGAGGGAGGCGCGTCTTGAATGGTGGGGGTCAGATTTATGGGATCCTGTCCTGTACACGCAGGGAGATGAGAAAAAAATCTCGACCTCTGACCTTTCTCGTCCGCACTTATCTCTCGAAAAATACTGAATATAAAGGAGAGAGAAAAGGTGGTCTGGAGCGCATGATAAACAAACATGGGGAATTCGACGGTGGGGAAAAAACACTTCGTTAACACGGAATCCAAGAAAGGACAAGAAAGAGAAAGTCTCTGGCACCGGCCACAATTTCTATTTTAAAGTGCACCTAAACTTAACATTTTAAAATAACTATGTTAATTTATAAAGATTGGAAACAATTTGGCCGCATGTTACATATATAATGTAAATTGAAAAATAAAAATAGAATATTCCGCTGGACAGGAACTGGGAAACCGGTGACGATTCGTGTCCAGCTGATTCTATTTTTATTTTTCAATTTAACATACCCCGGTGTCTTCTAAATTTCTCAGATATATAATGTAGTTTACTTTTTACACGACTTGACAGTTCGTACTTTATGTGACAGTTTAAAACGGATAAGGGGGAGGAGGAGGGGGGGGAATTACCATATTTTATTTTTATTTGCATTACTCATGAACCCAGAGAGCGGCTGGTTGTTTGGCCAGGACGTTCAGCTTACATTTTTTGTTACAAACTAATAAACACGCGTAGTAAATTACAGAAATGTCAAATATTTTTTAAGTGTCTGGCGTGTCCATTTGCCGAACCAAATCTCGTTCTGGGCAAAATATGCAAATCCTTTTTCGAACATCGCACCTCAATTTTTTTGGGTATAACATAAATTTATGTCACCGCATGCATTTTTGATACATAGCATGGTGTCTGACGACTATGTAGGCATCGCAACGAAACGACAAGACCGGCAACCTCCACTGCCACTGTCACTGTGAAACGACCGATATCAACAGTTTTAAGTTAATATATTTGTATTGTTAGGGACGCCAGGGGGTATGGGGATTGACTAAATAAAATAATTAAGGGCGATGCTGGCCTCATCCAAAAGAACTGGCGACGAACGTGAGACAATTAAATCGTGATCAGCAAAATTTAATGGATCAGCGGTTCCATCAACGTCTGTTCAAGTTTATGTGATTTTGTGTTTATTGGAACGCTGATCCATTTAATTTTGCTGATCACGATTTAATTGTCTCACGTTCGTCGCCAGTTCTTTTGGATGAGTCCAGCATCGCCCTTAATTATTGTATTTAACAGTTTTAAGATTTCAAGAAAATAATTGGAAAATCTCAAACCAAACTCCAAAACCGAAATTTATATTTGCAATTATCGATTTTAATTTATTATTATCTGAAGACTTCGTTATAATCAAAATTTCACCAAACTGCTTTAGACTTGAAAATTATGAACGTGTCGAAATAACATTTTTAAATGTATTTTATTGTAATTTTCGTATTCCGTATTCCGTATTTCAATCAACTGTAGTCAACCGCATTACAGGCTTTACGTCCCCCTCATGGTGATTAGACACTTTGCGAGGTGGAACGACCAGTACACCGGGATCGAAATTTTCGAGAGCCCGCGCCGGGAATCGAACACGGGACCGCCGAAACCAGTCAGTTGAGGACAGCACTCAAAAAAGGTGGGTTGGTGGGTACACCTTACTATTGTAGACTATTTGGACAATTCGTTTTAAGGGATTTCTCTGACATGGGTGTGTGTGTCGGAGGGGGGGGGGTGAGGGTGGAGGAGTCGCCCCTTATTTAGAATTCCAGCAGAGAGAGTCCGTCTCCGGCAACGTATGGCAACGCCCCCTTTGGGGAATCGCTCGAATTACCCACGCATCATTTTTTTTTTTTTTTGCTTTTTTGCCGCACGCATCGACGTCTGCCTATATATGCAGTGCCACAAGGCTACCCACCATAATATAGAAGCTTGTTAGGTTTTTTTGCGCACGTCATCAGTTAGAAGTGTGTAGATTTAATAGATTCGGGGTGACTGATTGTTGACATGGCCCCTCGGAGCAGAACGCGGACCGGAATCCGCGCAAGCCACCGCCACGGCAAAAAAAAAAAAAAGTGGCACTGCCAGCTTGTTTGCGCATGCGCGTGGTCCAACGTTATGCCTCAACGGACACCACAAGTAGGAACCGGATTAATAAGTATATCATTCCTTGTGATTCTGTTTAGCAGCTAAAATTGCAGGCCGAAATTCTGAGCTTCAAATTCTGTCAAAAACATTGAAAAATGTGTTCAAATCCAATTGCAACTTTCAAACCCCACAATTCTCCGAACCACCCACCACACTTTAAGCGCCATCTAGCGAGTAACTTTAGAAACATCAGAACATTGTCCATCGACCAAAGACGTTACCATTGATAACTGATAATATACGCTGAACTTATCAGTACAACGTATCGCATCGTTCAACGGATTTGCATCTCAATTTCACCTTAAAAAAGCTCAAAAATTTAGAATCAGAAAATTTTACTTGACACAGCGACATATGAATAGGAGTGTGGCCTCTCTGAGATATTTGTTAAGACGGTCGGGATTTTCAACGTGTACCTGAAATCGTCCAGACACGGGTCCCGCGGCTTTACTTCCATTCCGAAGGAAGGCATGCGTAGGAATTTCTCGCCCGAAAAATTACGAGGGTCCCAGTCGGGAATCGAACCCGCGATTACGTTAATAACAGCTGACCGACTGATACCTCCCTAGAAGTGCGCCTAAGCGTATCTCTCCCTTATTTCATGCAGCAGAAACACGCCGGAAATGGGCTCTCTCCAGTCTGCAATCAGATAAACGCTCATATGAACAGGCAATAAATTTGCAGATAACCGAGCCAACTCGGACAGTGCTTTTGTCGGATTAGCGCCTAAACATCCGGCCGCCAAATTCATAAGTGCGTGTGGAATAACAAGAGCGCGTCCGCCACGCCAGTAAGAGGAGAAGACGAAGACGAGAGAAAAAAAACACAAAAAAAGATTTATTATTGTCTGCGCGAGTCCCGGCCAGTTGAGACATTTCACTTAATTGATAGAATCACTTTTTTTTTTCTAGTCGAGAAATCGAAGATGAACCGATAGGGCGCGCCAGCATCGGTCGCCGACAGGTAGGACGCCTACAGGTGTACGCGCACTCGGGGAAGCGGGGTGAGGGGGGGGGGGCTCGTAGCGACCACACGCGCGACCGTCAGCGACCCTATCGGCAAACGCCATCGGTTGCCGGCGTCGGAGACAATTGGGGGCTGTCGAGCTCGATAATGGCAACAATTATTTTGAGATGACAGAAGAAAGATGGGCGGTGGCGGTGGTGGTGGTGGGAGGATGAAAACTTCAACCAAGTCAGGCGAAGGGGAAGGTGAAACCATGCGAACACGCAGACTAAATAGAAGTCATGTCAGACGAGTGGCTAAAGGCTACCTTTGGAAGAAAAGTAGAGAAGAAAAAAGTCGACGAGAGACAAGACATTTTTTCTTCTTCATGAAAACGAAAGACATGATGTGCCCGCGACGACAGTTTCGTCTTGATCGAATTCCGATTCCAGCCCCAGGCTTGCTCGCGTAAAACGGTTGCGACAGTCGCGGAATCACGCTGCAGAACCTCAATATCTGTTCTATGTTACATTCGTAATAAAGACCAATTTCAAATTCACCTGTACACGTCACAATTTTGATTACAATCACATTTCGAGGTGCTCTCGAATTGCCCCCAGATGGATTGATCTATTCGTATCAATAATTTTTTATACAACCCCAACACCAGGAAGATTAATATTAGACAGGTTCCCGTAAACATAACTCAATGCATCACACATTCATATATCAATCAGTAATTGATCTTGTAACCATGTAAAAACAAATTATATTCAATACTATTCACGCACTCATTGCAATGGCGCCAGGGACAAGACAAAAATTAATGTACAGACGCAACTCGCCAACCCAAATATTAGCCCACTTCACCGAAAAGTCGACGGTTTTTTTCTTCTTTTCGCAACTAGTTCACCCGAGTTCACCTCTGCCCTGCTCCATCAAGTGGCAGCAGCAGAAAAACGATTTGGGAAGGAGATGTAGTGTGAGACGAGGGGAGTGAGTCTACAGGAAAGAGTACGGCTCACCCGAGCTGCTGAGTGTCTGAATCTGCGTGCTCTCTCGCTCTGCAGATGATAAAAGGTATACCAATGATGATTTATGGAGTGTCGCCTGCCGAGGGAGGATTACCCGAGTACGGATTTTACCACCCCCACCTCCATACTCTGTACCTGTAACCCCCGCACCGTCGTCGGCCAGAGGGGGTTCCCCGGGCCTGGAAAAAAACGAGGCCTGAATGACGAAAATTGGCAACATCATCATAGGCCAGGTTAAAATTGTTGACTGAGTAAACAGCGAGTACAGAAACGATAATAAACGAATTAACGCCTTTGATTTGACTAACTTTAATGTATTAAAACTGGCACGTGTCCTTCCCGGTTAATCTAATGGTTAGCGAATCTACCAATGAATCGAAGTGTAACAGGTTCGAACCTCTCTCTCTCTCTCTCATGCGATATTTATTAAGGAGGTCCACCAGCGTTTCCGCACTAAAGTCCACCTAAGAGGCGACCTGGGTATTTTTAAAAAGCCAAGGCCACCGATTAAGGTTGTGATCTTTAAGGTATATCTGATATTGTTCAGACCCATGGGTCCACGAAGGAAGGCGCGCATAAAAATTTGTCTCGCCTGAAAAATTTCGGAGGTCTCGGTTGGGATTGAATACGGAGGTGTAGTAATCGGGCGCGTCAACCCAACGCTTCCAGAGAGTACTGACATTTCGATTGTTAACACATGAGAGGTCCCTTTACCTGAAACTCTAGCAAATAAAACGCAAATACATGTTAAACGTGCCATTTAACTTTAAATGAACATTAAAGTTTAGAATTGCCAACCAAAGATGTAGATGTAGTGCCACCTAGTTGGAAAAACTGTTTTCTCCCAATTTCAAAGTATACTATAGCCGAAGTAGGGGTCATATTAGGGTCCCTTGTGCAATCCTGAGGCCCACACACACACACTGCTCCCCTACGCCCCCAAACAGACGCACCTGAGCAGCATGTGCGCGCATTCAGCTCTGAAAAGCTCCAAACCTAGTGAATACCCCATCCGCCTCTCCTCCCCCAAACATCTCTGTGCTCACTCCCTCATCTTTTGCCGAGCTTGTCAATCGAGATTATGACGGACATCACTTTTTTTTTTCCTTTCACGGACGCCTGTCTAAACACACAGCCCTGCCCCGCCAACTCCCCCCGGCATTGCGGAGTTACCTTCGCGTCTCTCCTCCGTAACCTCATGGAACCCACCGTCCACGAAAAACACTCTTTCTAGTTTTGGGCCACACTTTGGAACGAATTTTTTTTAGTCTAAATTTCTCAATATTTGGTTGAACTTTTCCAGGCAGCAAATGGCAAGAAGAGTCACAGTTCGCATCGATTTTAACAGATACAATACAAAATTTCGATCCCGGGGTACTGGTCGTTCTCCCTCGCACAGTGTCATGAGGGGGACGTAACGCCTGTAGTGCTGTTGACTACAGTTGATTGGTAAAAAAAAACAAGTAGAGCAAGCTAATACGATGATATTCAGTAATCGATTAAGTCTATTAAAAATAGTGTCCACGCTAGTGGCTTCTCAACACTGGATCTGTCTCAAATCACGCTTCACACTTCATTGCAAATCTAAAATCACACTTCATTGAAAATCTAAAATCACACTCCATTGCTAATCTCAAATCACACTTCATTGAACTCAACACTGGATCGGTCTTAAATCACATTTCACACTTCATTGCAAATCTAAAATCACACTTCCTTGCACAGAGGATGAGAAGGAAAGATATTGGTTTAGACTTCAAAATAAAAATATCAATGTCTAATTTCGTAACGGAAAATGTTCTATGGCATCGACGCCTACAAAGAAACAGCATTCTTCGCAAATTCGCGAAAAGAAAGCTTGAATCTGAAGCGGCCGTGTGTCTCAGGAGTATGTTGACTAAGCTCCTCGCGTATTAGAGAAGTGGGTGGCGGTGGCGGCGATGGTGGTGGGGAGGTGAGAAAGGTGGACGCTGCCCCCATTGTTGCCGTTATTATTATTATTACTATTATTATTAACCTGTTTTTGTTTGCCACTGAAAAGTCAGGCTAATGAATCGGTGAAAGGCAACGCGGCAGCAGCATTTGTTGATCCGCGCCGAGGGGCGCGCGCTTTTGTGTCCCGCAGAATGCGCTAATCAATTTGCACGGCGGATGCATTGGCGAACGCGCTCGGACGGACGGACGGACGGACGCCCTACCGCAACCCGCGCCGCAGCTGCGGCTGACCGGGGGTGGAGAGGGTGGGCGAAAGCAACGGCCCACCAAATCTACTGGACCTTTTTGTCCTGTCCCAGTTCCTTGAGACTAAGATTCTTGTGCAAATGCACGTGCAACAGGTAAGCATAATTTTCTAAGGTTTCCCCAAACACATCTCAAGTCGAAGTCAACCAAAACATATTGTCCAAAAATGCAAGCTCGTTCGACCAAGAAGTCGGAAATCAAAATACGAATTTTAAAAACCGATACATTACACCATCTTCTCTGAATATATATTTTTTATTTATTTCACTGAAGTGACGGATAACAACAGGAAGATTCTGTACCCCCTCTCAGTGCTTAGACACTATGTGAGAGGCACATTTTCACCAGTACCCCGAGCCAAAGCCCGCGCCGGGAATCGAACCCGGGACCGCCGAACCACAGTCCGTCGCTTAATCAACTGCGCTACGACGGGTCGCACTATATAGCAAACTGAATAAGGAAGCACTAAACACTGTCAATCATTAATATCACAATTTAACAAAAATAAAATAAAAAGGCTCTACAATTTGAACACTGATCAAAGCTGTTCAAATAAAGTTCTGAATACCACCAGCTTCTGCGAGAGATTGTCAGCGAGAAGTGTCAAAAGTTCATGACGTGAAGGATTACGCACTATTTTAGGTGCCAGGTTATGATAATTACACATGCTAGATCTATTAATATATTGTTAACCTTAATAAAACTGTAAATGAACGCTCATGGTCGGAGGGGGGAGTTAAGCTGTTTCGGCACCGGCACTCCATCGATGCATCGATGAGAGTCTTGTGAAAAACACGCATGTTTAGAGAGACCTACTCTTAAAACACTTCTTTGCATTCTGACCTTTTCTTCTCCTATGAAAAAGGGACTGTACAACGAAGCTAAATGAGAACAGTAAAAACAAGCACCACAATCCTCAGTGACATGGACTCAATGAAACAGGATCCAATGCACTCAATATCTATTTTTCCAGAACCTCAACTTATCCTTCATTTATCCCATAATACGTGACTTGATGGAAATTTGATTTTAAAAAATACAGCTAGTTATATTTATTGTGGTCTGGGTGTGTGCTCTATGCTGCCAAAAAGTACTTCATGAGCTGTTAAAAATAAATTATAAAAGTATTTCTACAGCCACAATACCAATGCATTTATCAAGTCCAACAACAATGGCCGAGTGCTTGTGCCTTGCATCGCCGGTATATTCATTTCTTTGATTTGCCCGATAACTTCAAACTGAAGTTTACAACAGTTATCAAGAGACGAGAAAAATATGATGTATAGATAGGTCCGAATCACAAAATGTATTTATATGGAATAAAAAAAAAATTATGTTCAAGCGCCGCGGGGGTCATAAAAAAACGCTCACTATAAAATCGCCCGCAAGACTCGGTTTTGAATTTTACGATCAAAAACGTGACTTTTTTGGTTCTCTTCGCCAAGTATGTTAGTTAGCCCGACAATGGCAGACCATATTTTCAAGAATTTTATCCAAATCTTTATTATGTATAAGCTGGAATGCGTCCCGGGGACCGCCGGCCGGGCGGCCATCTTTATTACCATTTTCTGGGGATGGTAAAGTGGCGCCACCGTGCGACTGATACGCGCACAAATGATACCGGCATGCGTTTTAAATTGCAATAAAATAACTCTTGAAAATGTAATGAAATCATTGCAGCAATATTTTTTTAACGAAATGGAAAAAATTGATGCGTCAAATCTCTTCAAATTCAGATTCCATACAATCGACTCAGATAATTGATGTAATAAATAGTAAGTTGTGCCCGGGACAGCGCCGGACGAAAACAGACGAACAGAGTCGGCGACAAACTCTTCAAATAAAATAATAGCACAACTATTATTGAATAAGAATAAACTTAAATGAAAACCACTGCAACTGATGAAAAACAAGAACCAAGTCCTCCCACATCCTCATCTCAAGAGGAAAATTCACGCACACCACCGCGATCATCAGCTGTCTTTTGGACTAAGAATTAAACAATTAAACTAAAGCGCACTGGAAATGATCTCACAAGATGGTTGGTGCGGCCACTTCCATTGGTTGTGGAATTTACAATGAGAGAGAAAGTTTTAGTTTATTCTTATAAAATAATAGTTATGAGATATAGAATTTGTCGCAGACTCTGTTCGTCTTTTTCCGTCCGGCGCTGTCCGGGCACAACTTGCAATTACATATATATTCAATACGTCCTATTCTCATTATTTTTGAATTAATTGATTAATTTATTTTTGTATTCCACACTAAACACAAGAGGCACAACAATTTAGATAGCAATATTATTCAAAATATTCTTACTGCGAATATATATTTTAACAAGAAAAATAAATACATGTTTATCGCGAAAAAGAAGCATTAAGGTTTTTCTGGTAGAAGTAATAGACCGCACTAACCGTATGAGGGCGCTAGTAGTAATCTCCGCATCGATGGATTAGTTTATTATAGACTCCCATATATACATGTTCATTTCTTGGGAGAGACCCTCGCCCTCACCTCTTCACTCGCATACGTCAAATCCGATACGGTTATAATCATAAATAGATAGCATCTGCCCCTTGGGCCAAAAAAAAACATTTCTTCACAATATTTCTGGCAAAGTCGAAACGAAGAATTCAGATTTTCAAATAAATGCTGCGCACTGTAAATGGCCTGATGAGATGGTTTGAAATGGGGTTGGTTGAGTTGGTGGTTCGCAAGAATACGTATCCGTCTCATTTAGCAATAATAGACAGGTCTTTAATCTAATATAGTCCCCATCACGATTGCTTTTCGCGTCAGGTCTGAGTGAGTCTTTATCGCTACAACTGGTTAGCGTGTTTTCCTCAAAAACCTGTGATCGCGGTTTCGATTCCGGCCGGCACTTTCGGAATTTTTCGGGCGAGAGAAATTCCTTCACACGCCTTCTTTCGGAATAGAAGTAAAATCATGACCCGTACCTGTACGATATCGGGTCGTTAAAGATCCCTTTCCCAGGCAGCGCCTAGGGTTAGGCAAAATGTCCAGGTCGCCTACATGGGGGGAAGGGGGTTATAAGATGTTCAATCACCGGTGAACGTCATTAACAAACATTTTTTAACAACAACAACCGGTAAGGCGATGAATTCTTTTCTTCGCCCTTCACTGTAGTCACTTGGGCTACATGATTTTCTGTACCCCTCCTGACGCTTAGGCACTATGGCGAGAGACACAATTATATTTTCGCCCATTGTTTAGACAAAATCAGTGGGTGAGAGTGACCAGCGCTTTGTCAACATTTTTTTTGCCGATCGCAAAAGTTTGGAAACAACTTATTTTGTTTCAGAGACGACGAAAATCGACGACCGCATCATGCAATTAGTTTATCTATTATTATTATAATTATTTTTAAATGTCATTGCTTAAATTATTACATATGAAGATAAATTGTTTTCTGCACGACTAATCAAGCGCAATGAATAAATAGTATACCTAGTATCGACACTCTGCGTGTGTTTACTTTGTGTATTCGTGTACGAGTATATCGTTACCATAAGCGTCATTGGAAATTCCCCCCACGCAGGGCAACGATTCCTTATTCCTTATTCGACCGAATCATGCAGCATAGCCCATAAAGTATCTGCTGTACGCTTGATCTACACTAGGTACTTTTAAGAGCCGGCAGGTGAGCGGAGTCGTCGAATGGGCCTTGGTACCCGTGAGAAAGGGCACCCGGGCACAGGCGGGAATCACGATTTGGCGGGTGCGTAGGAATGGCACCTTCTCATTACTCGAAAATGTGACCGCGCCGTACAATTGCAGTGTGCGCGCGGGGCAGGCCTAATTCGGGTGGATAAAAATGGTAGTGAGCTATGTAGTGTACCGGCAATTGCAAGTTCAAGGAGCGTTTACTCGCGGGGAGATTCAGAAATGCAACAGATTTTCGCGATACAATTGTATCAGTTTCAATTTTTTTTACAATTACAATATGTACCCACAAGCAGCCCCCAAGAGAGGGGCCTATGGCGGGGGTCGAACGACCAGTTGTATCTAAGATATTTGTTAAGGAGGTCAAGAACTAGAACTGGAACCCCCCAGGAGGCGACCTGGTAATTTTGCCTAGCCAAATTTTAGGAGGATGTTAGGCAAATTCTGAGACCACGCTTATTACGGTGAAAATCGAAACGATTAGCGACATTAAAAAATGTATTTTAAGCATTCGGGACATATTTTAAAAGAAATAAGACATGTTTCAAAAGCTTCCGCCTCCAACTAACTTCGCCGGTTCTGTCATTTATTAAAGAAAATATGATGGGCAGAGCAGGTAATTGACTCTCACACACATTTTCTGAGCTGTTAATAAATCATTCCAGCTTATTCCAATGAAAGCTGAGACGCAAAACTGACCATATACAGTACTGATTCCACACACTTCATAAGCGCTTGCACAGGAATAATGATCCAGTGGAAACCCACCTGCTCGCCACCCAGCCAAGCAGTCGCATATTTGTAAAATTGACGTAAGTTTTATTTGATATTATATTTTTTTTTATTAAACAAAAGAACGTTTTACGCATTTTTCGTATCGCTGAGTCAGCACATACCGTGCGTGGCTAGGTAACTATAGGGTTTGCGCCGCATGCGTGGGGACGCATAGCTAGCGACCTCTAACGTTGAACGGCCACAGCTAATTGTAGTGCACGGGGAAAGACGCGAAAATAGAGGGGGGTAGGGGGGGATGAGGGTTAGGGGTGATTGGTGGGAGGGATGAAAATGGAGCCTCGTCATCCGTATGAAAAAAAACCTAATATAAAAAACAAGATTACAAAACATCAACAAAATTAATTTTAGTTAGTGAGCAGCCAAAATACTCGAAATTTGCCAAAATGCATGAAGACACATAGTTTTGAACATTTCCAAAAAGAATTTTTTTTAGGTGATAGGTAGGAAAACTCTTTCGGAAATTTAGCATTCAAGGTGTAAAGGGTTACCGAAGCAAGTTGGGGTAAATCTAATAACTCCAATGGCATCCAACGAACAAAACTATAAGTGTCGGTCTCGTCTTGAACTTCCGATTCGTTTAGATAATCGGTTTCCAGAAAAAGGTTTCAACTCTCGAGCAAAAATGATCGAAAACAGCAACCACGACTTTCCCCGCCATTTGCCTCGCTTCTCACGACAAACAAAGACACGCAACGTATTTTTATCAGGTGACTAACAATAATTGCATGGCGCCAACTCATCGGCGCCAAAATTTTTGGAATATCTTCCATATTTTTTTCCCAGTTTTTTTGTTTCACTCACAGACGGTACCATATTCTATTTTTTGTTGTAACTAATGTTTTTATTTTTATTTCGCATACGCTACTGAGCATGCGTCGAACCACAAAATTCGCCGACGGGGGCGCCCTCAGCGGCTAATGGACACAGTAATTGACACGACCGCATCCTCCTCAGATCACCCGTTCTAATCGGGCCACGTTTCTGCAATGCTTCCTGCGAGCATTTGGTTATATAATCATGAAACAATTCCATAGTTAAAACATTTTTCGATCACGAATTTTCACACAATTAACCAAATGGAACGTAGGTGACGCTCACAATTTTGAAATGTGCTGTCCGAACATTCGATAGTTTGCGAATAGTTCAGGATCGATTTGGATGTCTAATGCGAGTCTTTACTTTCATACGCATATACAGCGGTCATCGGACATGTTCAATTCGCTATGATTTAATTAGTTTAAACCCATGGAAACGAGAAAGGGTCATTTAAGCGCTGGGTCTCAAGATGATATAGTAAGGTGACGCCATTCATGGGCTCTCCTGGAAGAAGAATTCACCTTCGTCAGTTCCCGACTTAGCACGTATGTTAAAGGGCAGGGGGAGGGGGGAAAAGTGGCGAGTTTTGCACACAAAAAAACTGCCTTAAAACAATAATTGGGAACAAAACAAATGAATATCACGGAGCTGGGCGAGCAAATCCGAATTTTGCGGTCGTTAACAAAAAATATGCGCAAGAATGTGCTGCAGACCTTCGCGAGGGTCGGATTCACTAGCACTTGTGCATCCCATCAATCACTCTTCAGTCTCTTAAAAAAGATCTATGACGCTGGACCTGACCGACATTTGCGGTAATCCATTATTATCTAATATTTGTTTAGGGGGTTTACCAGTGATTTAACTCCTTAAAAACCCCCCAGAAGGCGACCTGGAAATTTTGCCTAACCTAGACTGTCCTAGGAAAGGGGTCTCCTTTACTTCTATCCGAAAAAAGGCGCGTTAAGGAATTTCTCTCGCCCGAAAAATTCCGAAGGTGTCGGCCGGAATCGAAACCGCGATCACGGGCTAAGGGATAAAGAGGAAAGAAATTTAGGACCTATTCGAGCTTAACTGATAAGATGTCGGTTCGGGGACAGCGCCGATCGCAAAACAGAAGGAGCGACGAAGCAGTTGATCCCACGATTTAATAGGTGCAACGCGACCATTTCACTAACAACAAGGAAATTAAAAAGCACCAAGGAAAAATCATCACGCACACAGCAATCGAACTATCCAATATTTGACTATTCTGTGGGGGCCCCAGAATTTCCTCGCAAAATCCTTGGTAACGGTGGGGGCGGGGGAGGACATAGAAAAGCCGGCCAATCCGGCCCCCCCACCCCCTACACCTGCCCCCCGACCCCATCACGGGTGCGTGAAGACGATTCTTTTCGCGGCATATCAGCGGAACGGGATAATGTCTCTGCCACGACCGAAAGCACACACACACATACGCACACGAGCATTGCTACCTGCTATTAAGGGAATCACCAAAGAGGAAACTGCTATTTGGCTAGATGGGGCCCCGCCCCTCACCTAATTGGTGGGCGCGCGTTTCGGCCCTTTAGTCACGTCCATCGTGATTTCCCCCCCCACACACACACACTATATAAATACACCTCTTTACATTATGCAACTACTGCGTGTGTGTATTTATACACTCCCCGGTATGGAAGAACGGCCGCATAGGAATTGTATTCAGTATTCTTGTGTGGCTTGCGTGAAGGGCACCTAAGGTTGGGCCTCGTCTTGGAGCTTGGAAAGATATTCGAATTTAATCGGAAAAGGAGGCGATCAGTTGTGATCGGTTTTTATCTCTTCTACGTGCGCCATCCTTCGGAATGGAAGTAGAACCGCAGGAACCGTGTTTATCAACGTTAAGGGTCTCTCTACCTTAATCTGAAGAAACACAGGCTAAGCAAAATTACCTAGATCACAACCTGGGGAACTTTATTTACTTTATTTCCTTCCTTAAACCCACGAAAAAAAAATTATTTTTTTAAATCGACTTTATCGCATCGTACCAGTACATGTGAATGCAAATGTAGCGGTTAAGTTAGACGCTCCCCCGGCTGAAAGGGCTTCGAGATTTCTTTTGCTGACCAATGCTGGACATACCCATGGGGGGGAAGGGTCTCGGTGGCGTAACGGTTAGCGTGACGATCTGTTATTCCTGTGATCGCGGGTTCGATGGTGGACCACCTTAACAAATATCTCAGAACATACGCATAGTCCACCTTAAGATAGACCTCCACAATTAGGAAAAGTCTTTTCAAGTGTCCCTGGAGATCTTGACAGTTTGTCGAACACCTTTCCAAAAATATTCGAATATCTAAAAACGAACATATAAATTTTCAACACGATTTAATGAGCCATAATGTCCATATTGACGAAAATAAAAGGGCTTAATGGGCCATAATGATGACTAATAAAAAGGTATCAAGATTCGTAATTTTAATTATATGGGATATGAAAAACCAGGCAAATCTGTTAATAACAAGATCTGTGAAATTAATGCATGGTCATCGCGTTTGAAGAGGACATGCACCGTCAACGTTATCCAAGAGCACCCACTCCTCGAATTGTCCGAACTTGAGGCAATGCTGAACCTTCCATGTTGAACTGTGTTTTTATTTTTTAGTGAAAATGATATTTGTTCTCTTAAATCTCACGAGTTTTAGCCGATGCATGGCTGAAAACCACTGGGGTCAAACCCTGTCAAATGTGCCAAAGGAGAATAGCAACTGAAGAAACCCTCAATTTCAGTGGGTGATTAGGACCTTACCCAGAAGATGATTAGGCATACGAAAATGTGAAACCGACGGCAAGAAATCGGCGCCGCACATTCTACTGGCGGCCATCAACACGAACCAATTTAAAACCCTCATCACTCTAGCCTTTGAAACCCAGAAAAATTGCCCAGGAAACCGCATTGCATGACGGAGCGAGTGGGTGAGTCTTGGATAGATGGAAAGAGAGAGAGAGACCTTCTGCATTTCTGACGCGCATCCGTGTTTTTATTTCGTTTGTTGATCCAACCAAGATTTTGCCATTCACGATCTTTTCTAATCATAATCGGTCTCGTCGGTCGGTCGCGATAATGGGGCCGGGGGAACGGAGTGGAGAGGGGGGAAAGGTATAGGGGGAAGAAAAACACCTAAGTTGCGATTAAATGGGAGCTCATTTTTTATTATTATTTCGCGCGGCGCTCGTGACTGAATAAAAAAAGGCTATCGCATTATATGGCCCAAAAAAAAGAGATCGCTATAGTGGGCCGGGGAATTTCCATTTTGTGATACAGGAACCTCC
The DNA here is from genome assembly GCA_034698785.1 of Mycogona germanica. Classification (NCBI taxonomy): domain Eukaryota; kingdom Metazoa; phylum Arthropoda; class Diplopoda; order Chordeumatida; family Chordeumatidae; genus Mycogona; species Mycogona germanica. The sequence continues at coordinate 2,190 of JAQGBY010001762.1, read as the reverse complement.
CCACCCCCTCCAACACACCCATCTCGTTGACTGTATGTGGTGTCAGATATTCCACCTGAATTTCTATCATCACCCCGAACTCAATTTATAAAACAACAAAAAACTTGCGCAAAATTATAATTTTTCTTCTTTTCAATGCGCGAGTCTTTTTCATTTATAATTTTTTTTTTTTTAATTACGACAGTCTACAACAAGGAATTGAGAGTTGATCACTTTCGGATTTAAGGTTTGGGATACCGTAAGTCAAAAAAATGGTTACAATTTCCTGAAAAAGTCTCTGAAGCTCCTGACAAAATTGCATAGGAAGCTGAATCTGCTCAGACACACAACACCGAAGACGCGTCATGTACATTGTGTTGCCAGTGGTACAATTATGAAAAACAAACAACTAAGCACTGAGAGGGGTACAGAATCTTCCTGTTGTGGCCCGTCACTTCAGTGAATTAAAAAAAAAATGATCAGAATAGCGGCCCAACTCTAGATCTGTGCCCAACATCCAATGCCCCATTAGTGTGACATCTATTTATCCATTTATCTATGTACCCAGATATACAAGTGTGTGAGATCGGATCCACTTCCGCCTTGGCATAAATGTTTGTCGCCAAAAAAAAGAGGTCAGACAATCACGCCTCCGACTATTTAGGATGGGCGCCGCCAGGTGGCGTCCCTTCCCGCCCCCGAAACAGCACGTACGACCAATTTTATACGGCCAGCCCCAAAAATTTCCACACTAGCGCATCTTACATTATGTGGGCCATTAACGGTAGCGATCGGAGGTTGCAACTGTGGTGGCGCACCTGTGCCAAATAAATTGGGTCATCGTCATCAGTAGACGATCGGGGCGCACCCTCGTGCCATATTTCCAAAACAATCCAGGAAATCCCCAACAAACATATTTTTTCAAATTATTTTATTAAATTTAGATCAATTATTCTCCAATCAAATTTCGCAGGAATAGATGAGACAACAACAGCCTTACTGACCGTTCGAGAAAGCGTCCCTGATGTCTACAATTGTACGACTCGTCGTGGCCCAGTTGGTTTAGTGACTGACTGTGGTTTCGGCGGTCCTGGGTTCGATTCCCGGCGCGGGCTCTCGAAAATTTCGATCCCGGGGTACTGGTCGTTCCCCCTCGCATAATGCTTAAGCACCATGAGGGGGACGTAACGCCTGTAGTGGCTACAGTTGATTAAAAAAAAAAATATTAAAATATTTGAAACTAACGCCATCTTGCGATTAAGCGAAGCGAGATCGAGTAAATTGCATCAGAGGTGAAGTAATTTCGACCTTACTATTTAAACCCATGCATGCAACGCGGTATAAGCAACAAAACAATAACAGCTGTAGTTGAATTAGAAATTGTCAAAGTTTGACAATCAGAAATCGCGATGGCCCCTTCCTTGCATGCCGCGACCTTGCCCAATTTCTGCCGCACGAGTTGGACCACAAAACAAGGAGTGGAAACAGCAACCCCTCTCACGCGATATTAGCGCGGGTAACACGACAGTTTTGTTTTTGTTTTATTATTTTCTGAAACCACTATGCGGTAAGCGTGCTGAGACTTGCATGCGTGATTCGCGCGACCCTCGCAAATCACCAGCAAAAACTCATTAGTATGTCCGCACACCTGTATACACAGCCGGCTTTGTTTCTGAAAACAATCTGTATTTTCTATTCAATAAAAAAAAATCTTTCGCTAATTTAAAACGCACGCGAGCCAACAAAATAGCATTCAAAGGAATTGTGGCCGGGCAAGACCAATCTACTATTAATATTTCACACGGCAAACCACACTTCACCTTACTCATGGACGACTTGCGACTCCGCACCATTTGGTGACCAACTTCAGTAGCAGTAAAGGGGGAATTTATGGGGTCTGGTGAGGCATAGTGGTTAGCGTGTTGAGCTGCAATCCCCTTGATCTTGGATTCGATTCCCAAGCCTTCGGAATTTTTCGGGAGAGAAATTCCTACCCACGCCCCACTTCGGAGTGAAAGTAAAGTAAAGGCTGGGCAAAATCACTAGGGTTTAGGGCGGAAACGCTGGTGAACCTCCTTAACAAATATCTAAGAGCAAGAAAAAGACTGTTGTGCAACAGATAAAACCTCGCAGAATCAAACTCTCTATTAATATTTGTTAAGAGGAATACCGCCTGATTTAACTGCTCAAACCCCCCCCCCCCAGTAAGCG
>JAQGBY010001761.1:0-27047 GCA_034698785.1 Mycogona germanica | reverse complement strand
TTCTTCTCTCGGTTCATCTCGACAAGGAACGACGTTTGGAGTGTTCTTCTCTCGGTTCAGTGAACGTCGCTATTCGGAAGGTGTGAAAATTCGCGTTGTGCATTTCGCGGGACGAGTTGCTTGAACGAGTACCAAAATGGATTTACTGATGGAGTAAGAAGGGGTCGCTCCCCATAAAAACGATTCGGTATAATTCTATTTAGAAATGATTTAGATCGATATATATAGTTATTCTGGAGTTGCGAAATGATTGTTTTAAAGAATTGCATTTTGATATAGTGTCATAAAGAATTTGCTCATAAAAAGAAGGAATATATGATTTATGAATTTGAGTCCTGTGTCCCCAAGTAAAATTTGTAGAATCAGGTGGGCAATTTTGTCTTTTTTTATATGATAAAATTAAGTCTCACAAGCATTTTCGTGATCCTGTGATAATAATTCGTTCATGACGGCTTTGTCTATACCAACATTTGATGGATTTCGGAAATTGAGATAAATGGAAATAACTTTTCTGACATCCCATCAACTCGAATGTACAGGCCAAAAGAGAAAAGATCAATTCGTGAAACCATCTCGCCATCTCCACAATACACAATCATTCCAAGTGAGGTCTGTTTCGTGGTGACGTTTCCGGTAGACATTTCGCAGAGAGAACGTACACATCAAATTATAGGTTGTGTACATTCAGTACATATATATATATAGATGCGTGCGCATGAACGACATCAGCGGACCGAGCAATAAACCCCATTTTCAATGGATCCACCCCGCCACTAGTTTCATTATGGAAACAAGATTTGAAGTTAAATATGCATCTCCGCCGAAAATCTATTCCTGTGTGAGTTGTTAAACACGGCTTTGCGCTTTGATTATTACGCATACATTAGCATAGGAGGGCGCCACGAAACAAACATCGCCAAACTAGAGCTACCTACGCCCGTCACCAGTCAAGAAGCAGCAACAGGAAGTGCCAACCATCAATCGGTCTTTCAGCTCGAAACGTTCGTTCCGAGGGCTGGGTCCTTACGAGCGGACGAGCTGAATGTTGTACCAATTTACACGGCCCTCTCAAATCTGTTTCAGGATTCCCAAAATAGTTATCGTGAGTTAGGTCTCATTATTTATGGGAATCTTATCTAGTCGCGGTAGAAAATTGCGACACCTGTAATGGCTAGCAAATTCCAAAGGCAGAATCCGGTCTGGTTAACAATTCTTAACCGACAACAAAAAAATTGCTAACGTCGCGCGTTAAACCACTCACATAGGTTAATACTGTTATTCAGAAGTCACAGGTCTATCCCCATAACCGCTTGTCTAATACTCAGCAGCACTTCCGCAATTTGTTTGTTCATAACGACGTTTGACAGATTAATAAAATCATACATAAGATATCTCTAATATTACTTTTAAAAAATTACAGTTTTTAACATGATGCATGAGTAACACAATTTGAACAAAAATGATCGCAGTGTGGTCGATTGACACAAATGTTTACAGGAAATTGCCTAAACCACTATTACAACAACTTATTATGGTTGGTGCACATGTAAATATATACATTTTTGCAACACCTTCGGTATCCAACAGCACCACGTCACCTCCCCCCTCCCCCTACCTTCACCAACATCAATAAAACCGGCTCCCAACTGCACTTAGGGGCCTTTCGGTTGCCGATTGCAGCAAACATTTGGTTGCTAAAAATACGCCAAACGGCGCCCGTTAATATGGTTTTTATCACGATATAAATGATGCCAGCAAAACTGCAAGGCTTTTCGTTAATACGATCTGGCGCGGTATGATGCATCCCAGGTCGCAGCACCATCGCAAGTAAAATAGGCCTACCCTTCATTGTCGCCAATCGAGAACCAACCAACATGGACACACAAACAGAAATACCATAAATGCAAAATATATATATTGATTGTCGAGTCATCCGTAAATTCGGAATGACAAGATCTATTCTAATGATTCATCTTAACTTTCTACTGACCCTCAGAATATAATACCGATTGAAATATTAATATGTTTAAAAATAAAACAAGTTGAATTTACCGCTTGGGATACGTCATATATCATGGGTCTAGAACTTAAACGGGTACATCCTAACTCTTACATTATTCATGTCCTCGTGGTCACAATTCCAGACAGTAAGCAGAGGTTGAGCTCATGTGAATTCGAAACATATTAAATTGCTCAATAAAAATGGGGGTTGTGCCCGGGACAGGCCGGAAGAAAAAAGACGAACAAGAGTTATTAAACTGCTGTCTGAGTTTGTCATTTGGTTCGGAGGGCGCAGAGGTTTTTTCTGTATTGGTTCGGCGACAACTGAGCATGGAGGCGAAGACACTGCCCATGATCTGAAATATCCTTAAAAGAAAGCATTTGAAAGAAAATTCCTATACTTCAATTTATTCTGTTAATCCGCACAGAAATATCGACAGAATCTCAAACGATTTAACGATGCTACGACACGGTCTCAGAAAACGATAACCAGTAAACTGGACAGACTGTCTCAGGAGGATATAATGTGATAGGACTTCATTCATTTGTTATGTGTGCGCAATGTGGATGGCTACCGGCACCTTACGGATAAAACACAGAAGCACAAACGGCGCTGCCATCGTTTCGTGACTCGTGCCTTCAGGTAATTACACAGAATCAATTAAAGCAAACCGAATAAAAAAAAAAGATCATTCGCCACTACGAGCGTAGGCCTCTCTCTCTGTACCCACACATACCAACCTAGGCCATGCGATATCGGTTGGCAACTGTATTTGTGGGGGGGTTGCGGTTTCCCGTCACACTACTGTGAACCTGTAGATAATTGAAAAACGTTTACAGTTGAAGATAGATGTATATGTATATGGATCAGTGTAGATACTCCGTATATACTGTGAATCTACATGGTACATTATATATACACCTGCGAATGCCTGCATCGCTACCGGCGTATAATTTGTTGGTGGATTCAATTTACGACTGTTTCGGCGAAATAAACCGTGGCGGCCTCGATCGTAGCGAAAATTATGTTCGCACTTAGTAAGATACAGACTGACATTTGTATTCGAATCAGACAAATAGTATTTTTATTGTTAAATCGGATGCATGGTATTTCATAATATGAAACATGTGTCGGATGTAGTTTTTAAAAATGGAATGGTAATGTCGTGAATTGTTAGGGGAGGTTTGTTAACGTGTACTCGCGTTATTCGGTAGTGGCGCTGTTTGGGACTGAATCGTTACGAATAATTTGTCAATGTTGGGTTGAATTCAAGTTTCGCTTCTTGGCTTTTATTGGCGCGGGGGAAAGCCACGAAGATCATTAATGCCGGCGGCGCACGAAAGAGGCGCTGCGTGGTGCTGTGCGGTGAGCACGGGCGATTGCCGGCACAAAACGCATCTTGCGACTAGACCGCGCCCCTCTCAGTACACTGCCCCTGAGTAAAATACCCACCAGGATTCACTGCAACTGGATATAAGCGCCCCCTCGCAGCCACGTTCGCAATAAACACCACTAGCCAATCGAGTCAATTTTTATTTCTACCTTTCACAGCGAAACGAACGAACAAAACATGTCTCCCTGGAAGCCAATGTGCCATATTTTGACACAATGTTATATTTTGACCATTCCACGCTTGTATGGATAAAACGACATGCTGGAAAAAAGTGGAGGGCAGCAGAAAAAGAGGAAGGTCGAGTGTCAAGTTGATGAGCAGCTAATTGTCAACCCTAAAACAACTACGAGAAGCAGGGGGCTCATTTTGGACTCATCTTCCTCAGTGGAGTTCATCTTCCTCAAGCTGTGATTGGCTGATTTGGGTCATCGTCAAGTAACCTGATTTGCCAATCAGCCAATCACAGCTTGGGGAAGATGAACTCCACTGAGGAAGATTGAGTCCAAAATGGGCCCCCAGTACTCGATCGGACACAGTGAAACACGTTTTTCTACAGGGTCACACAGATTTAATTATTTCGACGGGTTTTAACGAATTTTGTCACACCTTCAATTTTGTTGCACCTGAATAATTTAACAAGTTAAATCTACGAGAATTAGGAGCCTAGGAGGTACGAGTAGATTTTTAATTATTAAGGTCAAAATATTACACCTTATCATTAACTATTAATAAATAGTATTTCAAGTACGTGGACGAAAGATACGAATTGAGAATTTTCGTTGTAGCCACAGATACATTGTAAATGGTCAGTTTAATTATCTTTTTTTGGAAAAATGAGTGCTGCTCTCTGTTGAGAGCCACAAAAGAATTCATCATCTCCTGTCGCGACCACATGGTGGCGCCAGTGTTCAGCGATAGCTCTAAGCAAGCCATTAGGCACACCATTCACCGTTAATAGGTGGACAACAATAGTGAGGCTTCCAGGAGGGCAGCCGCATAAAGTGGGCCGGCGGTCAGGAAACGTTAAGAACATCGAGACCAGTGCTAGGGATGCCGATTGGACGCGGGGTTGCGGTGTGCTCCGGTAGATGGCTCACCCTGTAGATCGACCGATACAGGTGGCATTCTCTCGCTCGCTCTACTGCAGTTAACAAATAATTAATCGCCGGCGAGTTTGTTGCATCCAAAGTCGAATTCGGACGTGAGCGAGCCATTGCCTTTTGGAAGGGGACTAGGGTGGGAATTTTTCTGCCCAGGGTAAATTTTTTAGGAAGATTCGGTGGGAAAATGATATAATTGATCAATTGAGCACTCTCCAATTGCGTATTTTTTCATGCGAAAGGTGTTAATTTTGTTTAAATTTGATCAGGCGCAACTCACAGAAATGTAATCGACGCGAAGACGTTGATTTTACGTGGGGCAGGACTAGACTTGATGGTAATGTCACCAACGATCGCTTAAATCAACTGCTTCAGACTGGTTATTTTAATTGCAGCAATTTTGAATATATTGCCGTCAGATCCAGTCATTAATGAAAAATTGGATATAACAGAAACATTTTCAGAGAAAAACAAAAAAGAAGAAAAATCAATGTAAAATAACTTTGGTGTCCATTCAGGCATTCAATTTTTCAATCCTATTCTAAAAATAAAAAGAAAAACCTTCTAAACATAATTAATTAGTTATTGGCTAAGTGGCTGGATTCGCTTCTTATTTCGCTTACTTCGCTTTTCGATTTCGTACATTGTATTAAAAAGTTTTATTTATTTAACAAAGCGAGTAGTTTCTGCCCAGGGCGCGGTTTTGTTAGCTGGCCTCCCCGGAACCACCAAACACCACCGTCTCCGAGTTGTTGTGCTGTTTTTTTTCTTCCGCCGATCGCAATTAATAATTAATCGGGCGATACTTTTACTTAGGAGTATTGTATACTCGCGCCACACAGCTTCAGTTTCTGGAAAAGAGCGCATTGTAGGCTCTGGTATATGTCCAGTGGCTGGTCAACACTAGCCCCCCGCATGTGGCTGCCGGACGGCGATCGATGGCCGCGAACCGACCAATGGCGCAGCGACCGGGGAATCCCTTTAAGACGAGAATCCAAATATGCGATTTACAGCTTGTACTCTTGTTGCAGATAAGAGCCGTTAACCCGAACGAGGCGCCACACGACACTCGTTTCAAAAGAACAAATTTTATGCATACCTGTACAAGTACTGGATACATCGGACTTTTGCGAGCATTTTTAGTTAGTACTAATAATAAACCGTAGTTGACTTTTTTCTAGCTAAACCATCAGTTTGAGATGTACTGGACGTTTAAGAAAACGTTTCTTATATTTTACAAATTTCATGTATCAGAAGAAGTTCAAGTACGTAGACACTTTATAAGGTTAAGCTGAAACAAACGACATTTGACGTTCTGTACCAGATATTATTACTCAGCACATAATATGTTACACCACATTTTTCTAGTCCGAAATTTGCAACCTGAAATAAACGTTAGACTTTACATAGGCTTGTATTAGCAAAATCATTTCAAATATAATCTCTTAAACGGTTTATAATAAGCCATTACTCGCAAATGAATCACTTTGACACTGTTTAGTAAATAAATTATACGAGACAGAACCGACCACAGCTGTATTAGTTGTTGTTTCCATTAGGAATTTTGAAGTTCTTAGAGCTGGGGTGCGTTTTAATATCCTGTTTCGAATCACGATCCAGGATTCACATATGTATGATGACAATGAAGGCTTAAAAGTGGGAAAACTGCCCGCCCTCATCACACGAATGGATTTGACATTCTGCATGGAAACGAGATACGTGTTATTTTGTTTGCGCAATGACAATGGTTGGTTGCTCAGACCTTCCAAATTAACTTCGTATACATGTCCGCAAATAAAATAATAATTATTATTCCACTTTCGCGCAACCATACGCACGCCAACAAACTATAATGTTATCGTCGTAAAAGTAACAAAAATAAATTATCCTCTGTGGGTGGTGGAAAAAAAACCACCAGCTCGCCCGCTCTCGGCTATTAATGTGTGCAACGTTTGCGTGTTGTTAAGCATAAATTTAGCCGTGACTGTGATGGAGGACATGGCCTCAGTAAAATTACAACATGGGTTTGTGCTGCAGTTAGATTGTGAATGGAAAACACACAAAAGAGGCAGCGCCACTAGAATAGTTTTAAGGATGAAGGGTCGTCAAGTAAAAGGCTCAACTATGAACCTTTGTCCAAAAATATGTGAACCAATATTTATTCGAACCCACGTCACTGTGTACAAATACAATACAAAAATACAACCACTCCAAGTACACAAGAACATGTACAAGTGTACATGTTTTCCCAAACGACAAACGATAACCAAAGGTGGACGTCAGCACCTCACTTTTAGGATGCAAATATCGCCACCAACACGGACAAGAGCACCAAGAATAAACATGTCCTCTGAATGTATTATACACAGTGTATGTGTAAATGTTTATATTGTTTAATAATACAGTGAAACAATGACAAAGTTGCATCTGTCAACGTGCCTCATCCATTGTTTTCGTTGGGAATTATTTGTTCGTGTATCATAAGGCCTGCCGGAGACATCCACATTACAAGAGATTTGGGAGATTAGATACAATTCGAAGCCGAATGGAGGGATTTCTCTAGACCTGAATCCTGACTTGCCATCAGTTTGGAGAAGGCTGTTGCGAATCATCACACAGAGTTCGCGAACCCCTGTACTTGCTCACCTATCGCACCAATGCGTGCGTACGACGGTGGCAGTTGCTAGTATACTTTTGGGCCATTAGTCAATGTTTGCCAGCGAATTTATGAATACAAATGAGACAGGCTATTGAGTATATACATGTATAGAGACGCGTGCAGGTCAGATGCAAATGATGTAGCACGCAAAAGAATATACTGTATGTGTGTATACTGTACTGTATCGGGACCGATAGAGAGCAGGTGAGACTTGCCGTCACAGACGCAACTTCCGAGCTTCATCCATTTTTCAGCGAGCGCAACGCACACAAACACATACACAAAAGAAGTAAATGGTATTCTTATTTCTTTTGTGGCACGCCAGAAACCAGCTCGCATTTAGGCGTATCGAGTGTAAAAACGATTTTGCATATCGCTCCCAGTGATGGCCGCGAGAAAAAACAAAATCAAAATTGGGGTTCGGTAAATTTTTAATTTGAAAAGCGCACGCGAACTTCAATCTCTCTATTTGGTTTCGTGGCTAATGGCATGAGAAGCAATTCGTTACAGCTGTAATGGCTGTTGTTGGAGGTCCTAATGGTTTTTTTCATATTCGTGATTGATCAGCCATTGTAATGCAAATTTCTGATCGATTCTGTCTTCGACCAATTTGTAAGGGACACAAAGAAAATGGGGACGTTTGAAAAATTAAAAAATTGAAAAATTGCTTTGCGTATGTGAACGATGCTTTATCATTAATAATGCCTACAATTTAGAAGTAATGTTCGTTGCCATTTTTTAAAATTCACTGTAGTGTAATATCACTTCAGGCGTTTCTGTAACCCTCTTGGCGCTAATGCACTATGTGAGGAGCACAAATTTAATTCAGTATTCAATTTGATGTAATTGAATAGTGAATTAGCACCATTTGTTGAGCACTGTTTCGAACCTAGACATGGATCAGTATATGCAGTGAAATTAAATATTTAAGAGAAAACGAAAGCGATCTTTCAGGTCAAAATCAATTTGTGACAACCATAAGATAAAAATAGCATGCAATACAACATCAAAATGAAACATGCAAGATCTTCCTTTGATTATTTTAATGACGGAAACTGTATCCCTACATAGGTAACCTAAGCCTGGTCTAGGAAAAATTACCAGATCGTCTCCTGAGGGTTTTTTTCAGGCCGCATACGCTGAACAAACAATTCCTTAACAAATATCTCAGACTCATTTGTAATAAAAATGTAGTGGCATTTAAAAAAACAAGAGAACAATGTAATATTTAGAGGCGTATCTCCTATGACTGTTATGTTTAATTAGTTGTTTCCTAATTTATGTATATTTATTTTTAAGGATAACTAAAGTTAACTTTAGTCACACATAACACGTACGTTGCAAATAATTGAACCAAGTAAAAATCCCATTATTTTTTAAACTATTGTTTGTGCATCATTTTCACGGAGAGCAAATACACGTTAAATACATAGATAGTCTTCAGGGTATTTTCACTCCGATGACTGAATTGAGCACTAACCAAAAAGCATCATTTTTTAAACCCTCTCTGCGTGAGACGAGATAGTGTGACAACGGTTGAGGGGTGAGTGAGGCGCGTGAGGCCTGTTCGTTGTGGTTTATGCCTGAGAGGGTAGTGGGGTGGTAGGGTGGTAGGGTGGAGGGATTGCAGCGTAGCAGCCACATTTATAGGTGCTCGTATTAAAACTGGTGTTACTGAGCATGGCGGGCTCCAATCACGATTGCGTGAAACTCTACACCCCTGGCGTGTGCCGAGCGTTGAAATCCGTCTCTGCTCGTGTAGGGACGCGCGTGCGTGATTCTACGCTATTGGCTGTTTACATTAGAGGATTGTGTCGCCGCATACGCGTACTAGATATGTATTTCCAATTGTCGCCGCTAGGGTTCTATTGGCCAACCCGCAATTACTGTAGAAGTCGCATTGAAGCTTTGTCGTCTAAATTATAATTATTCTTCTGCTTTATACATTTTATTCTTCAAGACTCCTGTAACGAGCACTGCCTTTCTTTTTCTTAAAAGCTGCATTACATTTTTAGCGCGTCGTCCATGGACCCATATTTAATGCTTTACAAAGACATTTCTATTTTAAATTGCCTTCCACAACCCAACTACAACAATCGAATATGAAGGTCAACATGACATTACCATCCTCCATGAACTGCAAAAGCAAACAGAAACTGCGTTTCTGTACAAGCAAGATTTTTTTTTCATATTTAGAGTATTTTCGACAATCATAAAACAGTCAATATTCACTATCGAATCGCTATCACTACCTTTCACTATCGATATTCACTAACATTTATTCATTGACCGTTGGAGCAACGATATGGCTACTGTTACTGAACGAGTGGGCTGAGAATCGTGAACATAACGAAATCGATGGTTCTTTAAAAATGAAAATAAAATTGCAAGAGATGTCTAGAATTAATTAACACTCTCTAGTAATTGTAGACGATATCAACGCCATCTGGTGTCAATGAGAGATGCGAATACGCCTCTGAAACTAAGGTTCAAGGGGAGTGCAGGGCAGCAGTCTATTAGTCTAGGGGGTAGGTAGGGCCTGCACACACACACACACACACACACACAAATCGAAATCGAGAAATAATTCATTCAGGAACATTAGGAACACAGGTAGGCGGACGGGAAGGCCGGACATCGGAGAGCGAAGGGTGGACAGCGAACACTGCTGAGGGAGGGGTGAACGGAACGGCTGAAAAATGGCGTCACGCACGCTATAACCGATGGTAGACGACATCACGTATGACACGCACGTGTACGTCACCTTAAAAGGCAAAAATCCATCGCAAGGGCAATGTCTCCCAGAATATACGGGTGTGGTTAAACTGTTTCTTAAAAACGTTTTGATTTCATAAATGTCTTCAGCTCTTTCAATTTAAACAATAATATTACATTCTCTATATAGGTAATCTCTCTCTAGAAAATGAAATCAGTAGAACAAACCCATTATTCCTTTCATTCTTTCAATTTAGCATGTGACAATAATCGTACACTGTCCTCGACTAATCATCAGATGTCCCGTCAGCATTTTAGATATTGTCTCTGGAGAAATTTATTATGAGACATTTGCCAAATTTTCATATAATTGCAAATGTCATAAGCAAAAGGACTTCGTACAAGTACGGGAAAGAAAAATTAAATTATAATAACATTGTAACATGAGCGAGCGGCCAATAATTTTAATGAGATAATTTTTATTTTAATAGAGATAATTCGTTTAGTATTTTTGCTCTGACTTTGGTAAGAAGCATAACATTTTTATTATGTGAATCGTTTTGATTTTTTCAAAAGTAAAGGTCTCGAATTTCTAAAAATGATATTCATTGAAACAAATAAAAATGTAAGTAATGAAGCGTGGGAACCAAACAATTGTCTAGCAACGTAGGCGTAGATATAGGCCTGCTTTCCAAAACTCATAATTGAAATTCCACCTGTCGATGCCGGCGCTAAGCGTCATTGTAAGGAACCATGTCGTTCATCCGATCACGCATGGTATTCAACATCGAGATCCATTGTTCAAATGTTTCCTTCAATTGGTGCTAGTTCGTGCTCGATCCAATCGAGCGCCGGTTCGGAGTTATTAGTATCGAAATATGATCGGGACCATCTTAATTTGACCGTGCCGACCAATGTGATCGTGGTGCTAGTCTGTTTCCTTTCTCCGTCACCTGGTTACTAATTGGTGATACCGTGTGGTTTCGTCCTTCAATACGTCATTGTCAAATTCAGCTGGCCCCTACCCTACGGCTACCCCTGATTGCTCCATAGCCTCCTGAACCCCGAGAAACGAACAGCGTGCACGACCGTTATATGATGCAGTCAATAGCATTCGTTCGGCGACTACGCGGTCACATTTTGTTTTTACGCATCCCGATGTTGCGCTTCGCCGCACAGCTTCGAAGCTCGTACAGTTTCAGTGCGCTACGGTCGGTGATAGCTAGCTTATACGGGGCAGCAACCTGCTCCTGTGGCGTTCACAACTGCAGAATCCAGGGTGAACCCACCGAACAAGAGAATTATCTTATTTTAAATATCAGTTTGATAGCTCTTTTTTTTACTGTCCAACAGTTTCTAAATTTTGTTTTACACCATATAATTTCCAATTTCTATCGATAAATTGAATATTTGATATCATTTTTGGTTGCATTATTTGAAAATTCGTCTGATCGTTTAAATAAATAAGCAATGCTAAAAAAGCATCATATGTTTCGTAATTAATAAACATATGGATCCAATTTCAGCTCAAATTAAGTTTCACAATATTATTTCCAGTAGAAGTATTTTCATGAGAAAGATTTGTTAGGACGTCTGGATGATATTAATCGGAAATGATGAATTCGGTCGGGACAGCACCGAATGAAGACGAACCGAGTGGCGAACTCGCTTTTATAATAATATTTTGCTATTATATAATTAGAACTGGTAATTGAGAAAAATATAGAGTTTCGTGCAGACCGGGAGTTGAAGTCCAGGGGTCCGTGGTTCAAGTCCCGGTCTGCCCGAAACTCTATATTTTTCGCAATTACCAGTTTTAATTAAATAATAGTAATAATAATATTATCATAAAAGCGAGTTAGCCAATCGGTTCGTCTTCTTCATTCGGTGCTGTCCCGAATTCACCATTTCCGATAAGTCTTTTCAGATGTTTTCTTTCCAACATTTTCATTGCTTGTGAAGAAGTTTGGATCTCAGGAAGATATTTGCCAGACACAGCTCTAATATACTCCTTCCGTGTTGTAATGTACTCTGTTTGATGTAGACTGTACAACGGGCGTGCTCAATTTGGAATTACGGATGCAGCGCCTATAAATATTATTGTCGGATCGTGAGTCGGGATCGAAGGAAGGGAGGCGACCGCGCCTGGGACACAGACAGGTGGCCGGCGGAAAACGATGACAGAAATACTGGACACGTTGTCCATGGTTAATGCTCCAAAATTGGCGCGAGCCAATTGCTTTAAGGTCGATAGAGGTGGTGGCTGCGACAAGAACTGCTTCCATTGGAAATGTCGATTTTTCTCCGATCTTACTTTATAGAGTGTAGCTAAAGCTAGGTAGATTAAGCACAATTTTGCTTATTGCTTATCTGATTATGGTTATTCTATATCCAGGTGAACTCAATTGTAACTTTTTAGTATATATAATCTAACACTTTTTCTTCATGTTCATGTTTTTGGAATTCGAGTTTGAATTCAAATAAATTTTTAAAAAAATAAATAAAATAAATTTGTTTTTGGCAAATGCGAGTAGATGACTGTTTTCGTGGTCAGTTGTGGTCCAACATCCGATTCTGCACGCGGGTCGATAGATTAATTTATTCTATATAATATACACACTATTAATAGACAAAATTCGATTTTTTTTATTAAATAAATTTTTTGGAACGTCACCTATCATTTGAATTCAATTAGTGGTTACCTGTGATTAATAAATTTACAGATATTTCAAATGCTTTGATGACAATAATTTTAATCAATAAACAGAGAATATTTTTTTAAAATATTTTGACCGTTTATTTTAAGCGATCGCTGAAATGTTATAATACTAAATAACCTTGCGCCACCTCCAGGTCATTGAATCACATAATGTGCCGATTTAAATGTGAACGATTTGTAACAGACGAAGGTACGTGCGCACTTCCACATACGTATAACTTGCACCACCGGCACCAGGGCGAAATGCAGTCTATTCGTGACCACAATGTGTTATTTTCGAGATTAATTACTGTAAAAATTGCTCGCTGGCGAACGAACTAAAAAGGCGCAGGCGTCGTTCGCGATCGCCCCGTGGCACGCGTGACTCGCGTAAAATGGCCGCCGCCGCAAAGAGCACGAGCGTGACTGACATTTACGGCGGGGCGCGAATGGGGCATTGCCGTGCGGCGCAGGGGTTCCTGCCCTCGTCTTGGTTCACCGGCAGATGGCGCTAAGGTCATACTTCGAAAGACTGATAACCTTACTCACATCCTCCACTGCGAAATGTTTGTTGTTCTGAATCTTAGTTGAGTTAATTGTCTGTCTTTGAGTCATCCGTTGAGTCTCGTAGTCAGTTCGAATTTTTAAGATCGCTTAGTGCTTGCCGTCTCCGTAAGTGGCGCGCGCGTGAGTGTATATATGTGTGTGTGTGCCTCTGCCAGTTGTTATTGTTGGCGTGGCAGCGGCGGTCGTGGCGCGGTGGTGAATATAATCAGTGTCCAATGGAAACAGTAATCGAGAGCGCTGGTCGCCAATTACAGCTCATTTAAATAAATTGGAGGCTAACACGGACACGTGCACCGCTCGCGTCAATTAATCGACAATGCGCGTGCACCTCGTTGCACCGCCGCGCATGCGCCCTCGCTACGCCAGGGGGCGCTGGGTGGGGGTGGGAAGGGTGGCCAGGGGGTGGAATTGCTAAAATTTAGCCGGCGAGTGTGTGAGGTGTCAAAGAGGTGAACGAGTAGAGAGGACACTTACTAGCCATATTAGAGCAGCTGATAGTGAATACAAAAAAATGTGCGGCGAAGCGTCAGTTTATTCCGATCCCCAGTGAGTTTTGAACGCAATTACAAAAGGTTAACCTAATATCGTATATATCAATGCAGGTGTTGACCTGTCTTGCAGGTCTTAACACAAATGCAGATCTACAGCGTACCCAATAAACTCAATTAACTCGGCCTGTTCAATGTTTAAGAGCATCTCTTCTGCTGAGACAAGTGACCATGAAATATCTCAGAACACGAACAATATTATCAGCAATGACTACTGACACATGCATTTGTCTTTTTAGTGTTATTGTTAAACGTTCCATTTATTTTAGCTAAGTAATGTGTCATTTTAGTAATGTATTAGCGTTCGAGCTTATTAATTGCTTCGTGTCTGGCTTAACCGAATTTCATGAGCATTTCAGTGAAGTAACGAGCAAACTTTAAAATATGCATACTTTAAAATTGTATAGCATTAGAACACGAAATCCAATAACAAATTATTGATTACGTACTGAATCATGCAAACAAATACTCGGCGAGAGTCAGGGTCAATTTTGAATACCAGATATGTCGCCGATGGTAGTAAATACTAAATAAAACGAATTGCAGGACGACAATTATTATCTCAGCACCATTAAACAGGATTTTTACAGTTAAAATATCTATAACTTCTAATACCACTAAATAGGGAAATAAAAATAAAAATCTAATTGTGTTTGTTTAGTTTGCTTCGAATTTGCTCTTCTGTAAGCTGACCAGTGAATTCGAATATTGATCGGAGTTGTAGCGGACGCCTGCCGGCATAAATGGAGAGACCCAATGGTTGGATCCCTTGAGGCGTGCCACGCGATTGACCCAGTGTTCTACCCCTTTCCTCCCCCGATCTCTTTGGTCAGTGGCGGGGGCGACACGAACGCGGGTCATTAAAATCCGATTCGCGAATCGCGACGTCGGACTTTTCCAAGAAAATTCCCATCATTTTAATTAGGAGTGGATGGCGTGGCAACACGAGACGATGACGCACTAATTGGAAAAAGCTTTTTAAAAGCGTGCACAGAGAGAACACATATCTCAACTTAACATGCAGCTATTTATGTATTAGTATAATGGGCAAGTTGCATTCGGCGTAAAGGGCACGCGGGGCATTACATCTCTCCCACGCATTCATACGCTCACAAGCAGTATGTACATCGGCGTACATGTGTATACTGTATATGTACATGAATATACATGTAGAGTGTACGTGTGCTCGTGATTTCCAATTTGGCGTCGCACTAATGTGCATTGAACGCACGACAAGCCATTATAATAGCTGACAGCAATATTATTATTGTGCTTAGACTTTCTCAATTCGGAAATTTTCCGGACGAGGTTTTTCACTGTGTTTACAGATTCTCTAAAAAACAATCTTCGAAACTCTGTTACTATGTCATTAAAAAAAAATAATAACCTTTATTAATTCTAGTATTAGTTGTGAACTTCGAATAATATATCATTTGATTTTTTTCTCCCGCGGATGCATGTAAAGAGAACGGTAACGTTTGTGTTTACGTTACTGTACTTGTACATTAAGATGACTTTAAGTAGGTAAGTAGAATTTCGTTTAGCTACATGTTAACAATGTGTACATGTTTAGTAGTTAATAAACATCATGTTATATAGTTCTGGCG
This sequence comes from Mycogona germanica, assembly GCA_034698785.1. Classification (NCBI taxonomy): domain Eukaryota; kingdom Metazoa; phylum Arthropoda; class Diplopoda; order Chordeumatida; family Chordeumatidae; genus Mycogona; species Mycogona germanica. Next base: position 11,758 of record JAQGBY010001761.1, on the reverse strand, counting down.
CCTTTTCTCATAGTGCTCAAGCACCTTAAGAGCGTGTGGTAGTGGGTCAAATTTTTTGTTTAGGTATTATAACAATTAAGTTATTGTAATGTAAAACTGCCACATTGAATAAAAATTTAAAAAAAAGTAGTTTCACTAGGGTTTCCGCACAAAATCCATCCTAATGAATTTTAATCAGTTTAGGACTCCGTCTAGTTGGATGAGAAATGACTGAAAATCAACATAATGATAGCAAGGATGCTGTTCGCTTTCTTCGATTAACTTAACTTAATCAGACCAAAGTTAAAATTCGAACGTTGGAATTCAGGATTAATTAAAAAATGTATATAATATATACCGTTAAGGCGAAATAAGAAGAAATATAAATATTCAATTTAGTGATATTGCGGGTTGGTACCGATAAAATTATACGCACAAATGGCGCCAGCGTCCTCTGGGGACAAATATCGTCCCCGCTACATCAAAATGATGCTAATAATGGGGGATTAGAAGTTTCACTGTACCAACAAGGCAGCGGTGCTCTATACAAAGTGTATGAATAGGCACCGAAAAAAAATCAACACTTTCGTCTTTTATCATTACCAACGACTTGGCGAGCACGTTGTAAGCATCATTCTTTTTTGCCTTTTCTGTTTGACTAAAACAAACATAGGCGCGCACATGGTCCAAAGCGAATTAGTCCTATAGAGAAGTGTCACAAGCTGCGTGAGTACACGAATGCAGTCATGCAGTCGAATTTCGGTTTTTTCTATCTCTCCTTCTTTTGCTTCTCTCGCCTAGTCCACATATTATACATTGGCGTGTGTGTGTTATACGTGAACAGGGCGCAGTCTCTGACTGCAAACCCATCAAAGGAAGAGCAATTTTCGGAGAAGAGAAGACGAGCAAAAATGTAAATGAGTCCCCAAAGCTGCCAACAACCCGCGGGTATGTATATAGGCATTGAGGATTTTACAACAACCCGCTGCGAACGCAACGAGCTGATCCACCAAATTGGCAGGGGACCCACACTAAATTCCCGAAATAAAATTAAGTAAAATAGCTATTTGAAATTTACCAAATAGGTACATTTTATTTTATTCAAGCTGTCGCCTATGATACATATACAGTATAGAAACTGCGATAAACTGCGAGTCAGTTAGACTTTAGATTAAAAAAATAATATATATATTATTTCGAGAGACATATATTTTTTTAGCCACACAATGACAATCATTTCAATTACAAATTACCATAACTGGCTAGAGTGCAAAACACAGTTACTTTAAAAGAGAAAAAGAAAATTACAAATAATAGATTATAATTAACCTCACAAGGAATATAACATTTTGAAACATTTATTTGTAGTACGTACTTCACCAGTTTTATAGCAATTTCACATGAGCAAGCTGTTCGATTGCATAATGCATCAATTATAAGAGGATCTCCTTCTATATTCCTTATCCTTTTAATCTTATCTTTTTATAATCAACGTTATACTCAATCAACTCGCTATCAAATTAAATTCAATGTAATCTGTAACATGATATTATTCTTATTTCTTTTGTGAGTAATAAATACACTGTTTCGAGCAAAATGGCATCAACAAAGTCACTAAATTAATTGATGAGTTGATTAAAATATAACTACGGCAAACCTGCATTTCAATCAGTGCGAAGAAACCATAGTTTGTCGTTTTTAATTATTGTTTTGAAGCTGTGTTACACCTTACTTTGGATGAAGACCTGTTTTTCTTATTGAGTAGATGAGGGTTTCGAAAATGCTTGAAATTGAATGTTTGCACACTGCCAAGGCGAGGCGATGCAAAAACGCTACCCTGGGGCGAACACATGGCCAAATCGGTTTCTCTGAACGTCGAATGCGACATAGAAATGTAGGCCTATCTCGTCTAGGTTGTACGTACTGTACAAGGCTGCACGCTTGTACTGTATGTGTACATGTATAATAGATAGTGGTGCTAGAGCAATACACATGGAGAGAGCGAAATAGAGAGAGAGAGAGAGAGAGAGAGAGGGCTTGCGTCAAAACGTGAAAGGCGAGACGCGTCAGAGATTATGAGCGCTCGGATATTTGGAAAATGGAGAACAGTTGTAATGATGGTGATTGCTGTTTTGAATGGGAAAAGATCGTATCGGTCTCGTCCATTGAGAAATACAACTGAACAGCGAGTACGGGCTACTCATTTCCTCTATAGCTGGGAAAACCGGCTTGGCAATAATTTAAATAAAAAAGCAGGGGCGATTCTGTTGAACGCTGGAGCAATGTGTCGCCATCTCCTCTTGTGACACGACTACAGGAGAATTGGACTTCAGAAGACCAGTATTGCTACGTTCGGGGATGACATGAAACTGCCTGGAGGATAATCGACTATTGTTATGCTGGGATACGACTACCACAAATTTGAGGGATGGCAAATTACATTTGTGAATTGATAACTCATTATCGCTTTGTTAGAATTGATAATATATGTCGATTTTGTAAAAAATAACCTAACATAGAATCGAATTCGAACGGCTCAATTATGCAAAAGTCTCTGCTGACAAGTCAACGTGGATGTATCACAATACTTCGATTTTTCTTCACAAGAAACTCTGAAGAATTGATGCCTTGATCTAAATTAAATCATCAGTTGATACAATATGGAAAAGTGATTTCACTGGATTAATATTGTAGATTGCGACCAACACATTGCTGATTCATTTGTAACGTGGTGTTTTTTTAAAGAAATTGTCCCGAAGACAAATGTGGGTTCTTAGGAGGATCCAGGAATGTTACTTTTTACTGACTTGGCATTCAAAAATAGCGCATTTCCTAATCTACGCCAAGTCGACAATCTTGCGTACCACTAAGATTAACATCCGCAAGTCTCAAAAGAGCGCAAAGCAACTGCCGTATCACCAGATAGGGAGAAACACACTCTCTTATACAGACTACACTTCACATTACAGATTCAGTCTGTTTTGAATCAGCGAATTTAAAATCCAAACTTTCTTCGGGTTAGTAAACATACCAATGACATCACGCAAGTTGAGCACTGGAATCGCTTACTCTAATACATTTTCTGGCGGCAATAAAACATAAGAACTACTACTACGGTACGATCATTTGCAAAAGTAATTACCTAACATGTAATGTCATTTCATAATTGAATTCACATAATGATAAGATTAAATGTAATGACTTGCAATTATTAAAATTGTGTTGCCGACAGCGTTAAGAATCGCAATACACTTTATAATATAATACACGGAAGCGATTAAATAATTTTAGAAGTGAGAGTTAAATAGTTTTGGGATTTACGTTGTAGTTCAAGTTGAATGAAATGTATTTGATCAACTCCTCATTGTTGCACTATCTGGCAACATTGACCTTGTCACGCAACTTGCGATGTCAGTTGTTGTAATCGCGGCGACAATCACAAACTAGTTACGTGTGCCGGTCTCCCAGACCCGTCAGTCAACGATTTTTAGTTTCCATTAGCTCAATAAGCGTCGCCACCGCTCTAATCGAATTCCGAAGACGGACCGGATTGCACGGAGGAGCTCCGTGTCGTCACCGTCGAAATTTGATTTCGAGGATGGGCAATTGAGGCCGGGCCGACATCAGTCAGCGACAACGCAATTCCACCAAAATCCGTGATTCCCCCCCCTCTCTTTTAGCACGATCACAATCACCATAAGACGAATCGCCATTCCGATAATAGACAGTTCAAGTCTGGGAAACGAAATTCGACTACCAAAAACAAAATAGAATCATTGTCTCGTTTCTTGGGCGCAGCGCTTTAACACTAGAGAGCGCTGATTTCGTCATGTGACAAGTGCCGACAGGTTACAATTGTCACTGGTCTAATTGAACCAATATTACATGAACCATTAATTGTGAATGAACGATAATTGACCAATTAGAAAATTGGGTAAATGATCTGGATTAAGAGAATACAATTCCTTAACGAGAATATAAAGTGTCAAGTTACATCGTCTATCTTTTCGCATATACAAAACACTGTAAGTGGTAGTTTTCTCACAGATATCAAAATCATAATAAATACATTAATAATTATGTTTTTACACTTGGAGTTCACCACTCAGTACATCCATATCTTACTGTTAGGTCTATTGGTTGCCTAATGTTGTCGTCATGTTAGGGTGAACAAAGGGAAGATTTTTGTTGGTCAGTTGGAAATATCGCAATTTCCATGGCATGTGGGAGTTCATGGATTTTCAGTTTGTTTGGAAGTGAATGCTTTGTGTTTAGAATTAATAATTGTGGAGTTCGATGGTGGTCATTTGTCAAGGTGTGTCATTTAAAAGTGATTGGTTCCTTTTGTTCCTTTATGTGGTTCCTTTTGTGTTGTAGTACTTCAAATCGCCATACTTTCCCAACTGTCCATCCTATAGGAACTTATTTCTTAGTCGTTCGGTTTTGTAAAAAAAAAACGCTTTGCAACTGACATAAGTTGGAGCGGCCATCACACCGGTAGTCGTGCCCGAATGGTGCCCGGACGCTCATCTCTTCTCCACCATTTGCATAGAGTTAGGTGCACGTCTTCTAGCTAACTGGAGGGGGGAGGGGAAGAATTGTTCTGTTTCTTTTTCTTTTGTATATACGCCGTCCGTAATTCTATTGTTTTGGTGGACACTAATTGCTCGCTCTGCTTGTCTTCGCTTCGCCTCCGCCAACCTATGGAGACGCCAGCGATGGATTGATGGATTTTGTGTAAGCAACCGCAGGAGGAGGAGGAGAAGGAGTGGGTGGGGGAGAAAAACAATTCCTCCACATTGCTCACGGCCAAACAAACTGCTATTGCAATTCCTCGTACTAATCCCTAATAGAGGGGACGAACGTGTCACTTAAAAAAGAAAAATGAGTTACAGAAACAGCTTTACTAATAATTTACTCGCAGATGGAAGTGTGGCGACGTTCAATTTTATTCGTTTCCACTCGTATTTAGCGAAGATATTTTTTCAACCCACCTATGGTACTCTAAATTGTGCAAAATATTCCTGGAGCATCAATGGCGTGTATGGACTATAGGCAAAATGTAGTTCCAATAGTTAAAAAGAAAATTATGTATACACACGTAATTCCAAATTTCAATTTAATTACATTCAAAATTCTAACCATTAAAACCAAATTAGTGAACAACTAAAATGGCCGACTAAAGTGATCGCAAAAATACAATATTTGTCATACAGCACAACATAATGCACAGTAAGCCGTAAACGCCCAGTGAGGGGTCATTTCCGAAAACTATTTCAACGACAAAAACAATTCTGTGAAGTATGAAATATTTATGAATTCCTTGACTGCGCATTACGAAATTAAATTTGTTATGTCTGACTTCTCAAATCTACCACTGGGGTGACGTGACAAATGGTCACATCCGACGATTTCATGCGACTCTTTCAAATATATCAATGTGACCCCGGAAACTGGTTTAACTTCATGTGAAAAGGATTACGATACTCAAGACAAGATGCATAAAAGCTCTCGACGATATTTTGGTGCTTGTTTAACAAGATACAGAGGCGGCTTTGGCATTTTCTTATCTTAAAATATGCACGCATGAATATAATTAATGTTGGTCAGGGACGCAATTGTGATGATTTTTAAATTTTAAAAGGACTGATAAATAGTATTATTCAGAATATTTCTTGAAATATTTTTTTAATATTTCAGAAAATTAAAATCGTCATTGAAAAAGAAAGTCAAAACTCATATAAAAATTCTTTACTCCAATATCCAACTCCCTTATTGATTATTCTCGACTTGTTTGGTCTGCTCATAAAATATGTCATACGGAAAAGAACAAAAGCAAGAAACCTATGCCAACACTTCCTCGAAATATCGCAACAGGCTCCAGAAATTAACCACATACATGCTGCTGCACAGTCCATGTGTGAATTCAAGATTTCTGTGAATAATGGTGCCTTCACTGTGTTTTGAAATTTCAATCGAATTTTCTATCGTCTGTATGTTTTAACTTGAAATATGACCGCGATGGATGAGATAGCTGCAATATACGAGGGTATATTTATTACTATCGTTGTCTCAGTGAAACGTAAACTATTTTCTATCGAACAATATATATTTCTTTCCGGAATTATATCAATAATTAATATGAATCAATGAAGCCGTTTAACGATAAGAAGATTTCAACACACAACATTTGAAGTGACAATTTTCACATATTAATCCTTAATCGTTTAAAATTGAGACTCATCTTAACATGTGGAGGAACGCAGTGTATTCGCCCAATTGTCTAACGCTCGAGTGATGTCACTTCAGCGTGAACAACGTTGTCCGGCGCTTATCCAGTGTACTGTACTTACACTACATGTATAGGCTGTTGTGTCCATTAGATAATTGTGACTGCGCAACACATTGTGGCCTACACAGGCCTATATGAAAGGAGAGCTCTTATTGAGGTACATGTACAAAGAGACACAGTGGCATGTAATGCCTTCTCTGAAGAAGACGTGTGCCCTGGGCAGATATTTGATGACCTACTGCTGGGATTGTTTCGGTTCGCGTACGTACAATCAGAGCCAAATGATATCAGGGGGCGTGTTGCTACATACATTGCAGAACTACTTAACCAATTTTTGAATCTTATTTCGGAAAACTACAGTTATGGTTTTAACAGCGATTTCTGTTTATTATGACACTTTCTTATACCTGTAGGATGATGGATGATGGTTTCGGGACAGCACAATAATAATGTCAAACTGAGTTAGTTCAATAAGTTTTTTCGTTGTTTCAGTTTATAATTGTAATCGTTACTTGTAGGGAAATAAATTAGAGCCTCATAATTGTTTCAAAATTGTGAGTAATTATCAATTCTGATTATTTATTAATGGGAGCTCATCACTCCGTCTCTGCGGTCCGACCCTGTCCTTTGACTACCATTGGCATTCGCAATATCTCGAATAAAAATAAATATTGTCCATATTAAAAAAGCAGGAAAATAAATACCTATATATTATATGTCTTGTTAAACGATATGCAAATGATATCGAAGACACCGGCTCGCCTTTGGCCAATTAAGGATGCCCCATATGGTCCACGCCCTGGCCACGTGCCCCTGTTGCGAGCCAGTCCTCCTCCAGAGAAGACACAGTGGCAGTCCCGCAACAACAACAACAAGGCAGAAACGTCGTCGTCGTCGGTGCCAATTCAATAATAACATTTCCGGATGTGTCCGAATGAAAAATGCCGGATGACACACGAGATTGATTGGACAGTCGACTTGAAGGGCGCCATCTTAAGAGACGTGCACACTGGTGTATGTGTGTGTGTGGGACTGTACACACGATTGCATGGTCATGTTTCGTGAATGCGTGCCTCGACTCACCCATATATATAAATTGGTCTGCGGGGCGCCAACGGAAATGGGTCGTGAGGCGGACGCAAAATGACAGCATTTTCAGTGTATCTAATGGCACTGGCGTGAAAACTTAAACTCGTTAATGGTATTTTTTTCTATCTCTCCTCGAACGGCTTAACTGTCACCAGCTTTAACGCTATTGCGTGGCTTCCAAACTTTTGAAGGGCGATGTGACAGGTGCAACGACTCTGCCGCCAGCAAAACAAAGTTGGTCGCCATTTTTGGACATGTCCGACTAAATTCCGTAGACATGAGACCGCACCCTTTAAATAGGGCTCACTGTGTGCTTGATTGATACATTCTGTGATGCAAATTCGGTGAAAATAGTCGATGAAAAACATCATTGACCATATTGAAAATTTCGTTGAATCTGGTCAAACAAAATGCTGTTATCAGCAAAACACCAACTAGACGAATTCATAACATCTACGACATAGCATTACGGAGCAGAACATAGGGATGACAAAATACTTCTGAATAACGTGTTTTGGTGGGACATCCCACAAGAATACATGTTTACAGTTAACAGCTGAATATCTGTTGAAATTCCAATTAAGTTAGTCAATCAAGAATCGGCACCAAAATCGTCAATAACCTAAGTTTGCATCTGTTCTTCACGAATAATAAAGATTTCAAAGATTTGTGATACTCGCGACAAAACACGAAACGAACTCACCCCACACTTTCGTATTTCCCGATAAATTAATTTAATTAAATTGGGGTGAATTCGCTTCGTGGTTTGTAGAGTGTTTCGCAAATCTTCGAATTCTTTATTATTCGTGAAGATCAGATGCAAACTTAGGTTATTGACGATTTTGGTGCCAATTCTTGATTGCAGTCCAAGCAATTCTCTTACATATTATTAAAGCTAGGTATGGCTAGGTATTGCTTTCGTAACGATTAACGAATGATGGCTGTTTGTTTTCATAGAACTAAGTAGATTGATTTAAATTATTTCTAATTATTCCTCAGTTTGATGACTCCATTTGGTTTGTAAATAATTTTATAATTTTTACTGCATACCATAATGGGAAGTTTCCAATTTACTTTCAGGTAAATTATATAAATAATACATTTTTAATTTTATATGACGATAACTAAAATTTGGGTAACATTTTATGTTGAACAAATTAGCACCTGCTTTCATAAAAATGCCACCTGTTTGTTTAAATTGCGCTGTCGCTGGCAATTATTCAACAATGCAGCAATAACTAATCCAATGTTTACGATGAGGCCATTGGTAATCCAAAAAAAAACCAATCAAATCATGAGCAAATAAATTCACCCTGTACCATATCGAAAAAGTGATTGATATTGTGTTTTGAAGAGCACTCGGTCTAAAATATGTCACGCTTGGGGGGGGGGGTGGCGCTGGGGGGATTGCGGGGGTGGTGGAAGCCATTCTGCCGGTTGCATCTTCGCGAGTCCTTATCTTCAGCCATATTGGAAGCCCATTAACTGGTTGCCTGAGTGTGTTTGTGCACACGCCGCAGTGATGATCGCAGATAAACACAGAAAAGTCTACACGGGGTTGTAACTCGTGGGGTTCGCGGGTGTCAATGCATGTTCTCGTCGTCGTAGTTTGTCGACTAAATATTGCCAGATGTTTCCACACTGGCCAGACACGACTCCAACCGAACGACTCTGACGGGAATCGTGCATCAAATATCTTCCAAAAAAAAAATATTGACTTTCACTAATCCGGACCTAGATTTTAAGAACTCCGGGATAAAATATATTTAAAGCGACATCTTTAACGCTTAACGTAACACCAATTGGTGAAGCATTGACGAATCTGCCACAGGTAAATTTGTTGTAACACGACCTTACTTTTCTGTGTTTGTCCCATGATCTTATTGAAAACTTAACCAAGCCCCCTGGCGTAGATTGCAGCGTAACCAATATGATAGAGTCTGTATTTTTGATCAGACTGAGTAAAAATAAATCTTATTAGTTTGAAAATTTTGTTTCTCTTTGTCGTGAGACTGGGCTCGGATACATGTAGGGTTTAATCGGGCCAATGCAATAGCGCTCTTAGTCGCATGCGCTGCGGCCTTTTAGCGAATTAAACGAGACGCCGACAACGACGACAAAAACGCGAACTTCAAACTAATTTTCAAAATGTATCTTGAACACTCTGATAGAGACACACGCAAGATACGTGGGGCATCATTATGGCTGGATAGCGGGTGGACCCTTCACCGATAGGACATCGGGTCCATCCGTTGATGATGATGCATTGATGAGTTGGCGAGCGAAACTCCTAAAAATCTGCAACCGCGGGACCCGGCCAATTGGCGAGACCCTGTATTTTCCGTGGATCCGCTAACTACATCGCTCTAAGTGAATGAATGTTATACCGAAATTCGTGTATTCTCTCTCTCTCCTTGTCTGTGCGTACCAGAGAAAACTGTTTTCTTGAGTTATGTAGCACGATTCGGTCACATTCATGGAAACTTCAAACTTGTCTCACACTCAAGTCGAACTGATGAAATATTATCCTTAAAATCTCGTTGCTTAGTGACCAGATCAATAATAAATCCACTCGGCATTAGTGCTCACTCCAAACTTTATTTTTACCAAGTAGCAAACTCTCAACATTTTTTGAGTAGTTGTTTTCAATACCTTTTATTTATTTAAATTTTTTTTTTTTAAATCACGAAAAATAATTCAAATATTTCTTTTTGTTGTTCTCCCTTATCCAAATTCATTAATTATTACTGTTAATATTTGGTATCAGTATTCGCAATATTTTCAACTTACAGGTTTAATCCCAAATACACGAGTAACCTGCAAAGCGTAATATCTTAAGAAAACTAGCTCAGTGAAGCAATCCTGTTAGCGTTTGCCCCCCGACCTCTCCTCCTCCTTCCAATTTCCTTTCTCCCCGTTCTTCCCAGAATCAAATCTCTGTTTGATGAGCTCTATAAATGCGGATAGTTCAGGTGGTGACCGCGCGGGGCAGCACCGCAGTGCAGCAGTTGCGCACACATGCCTTAGGTGAAACGGGCTATAAACGAAAGTGGATGTAATTAAGCTACGACAGAAGGCTTTGGAGACACAACATGATGACCGGGGCAACGAGACGCGTGCCACCGAGCTGACCGCAACTCTCTTGTAGTGAGCGTAAAAGCGAAGCTTCGTTCACTCCAGCCAAATGAACGCGCCGCCCACCAGAGATATATTGAGTAACTAAAGAGCAGGGGGCGATCTCAAAAGTATCTCTCGCTCTCTCTTTCACTCTCTCCAGTACTCCTAAAGATTTTGATCTTCAAAAATATTCATCTTACTCGGTGTTCTACTATCGCAACTGTTACCGTAACCGGTGACACAAGCGTTAAAAATTCAAGCGCCACAGTTCTCATTTTGTTGATGATTCGAATATTTAAATTTGTAATTACAATTACAATTACAATATGTACCCACAAGCAGCCCCCAAGAGAGGGGCCTATGACGGGGGTCGAACGACCAGTTGCCTCTGAGATATTTGTTAAGGAGGTCCAGAACCGGAACTAGAACCCCACCAGGAGGCGACCTAGTAATTTTGCCTAGCCCAGGCTTAGTATAAGCTACCTAGGTAAGGATCTTTAACGTGTACCTGACATCGTACAGGCACGGGTCCCACGGCTTTACTTCCATTCCAAAGGAAGGCGCATTAAGGACTTTCTCTCGCCCGAAAAATTCCGAAGGTGTCGGCCGGAATCGAAACCGCGATCACGCGGGCTAAGCGACGCGACGCGGTGAACGATTCGAATATTTAAATTTGTAATTAGTTTACGAATTTTATTTCAGGCTCTGAATTGATACTAATACGATAAAAGACTTGTTGAAATACTGAAAATAATTATATAGCGTATTTGTATCAATGAATTTACGTTAAATGAAATAGTTAATTTTTTCAATTGCTGAATCTGAAAGCCCAAATGTGAAAAATAAATATCTGTTCATTTTTAAATAAATTTAAAAATGACAAACGTTTGTGTCGAAACTCGAACAATTAAACATGCCTGTATCATGTTATTAAATAACGACCAGGACATCTTTATGCAAATGTCTTTTTTCAAATTATTGTTTTGCACTATCGAATTGAAAACGGCGACTACACAATTGTCGGTATCTCTATGCTGAATGTATTTCGTTTTTGTCATGCGAAAAGAGAGCATTCTCACAACTGACTTTTCTATATCACTTATTAATAAGTAAGCAAGATCGCGATCGACAAATTCCATGGTAGCAGTGCCAGTTGATGGTCGATCAAACCAATATTGTACAGAGTATCACCGAATTACAATTTTTACAATTACAATTTGTACCCACAAGCAGCCCCCAAATAGAGGGGCCTATGGCGGGGGTCGAACGACCAGTTGTATC
>JAQGBY010001760.1:0-27050 GCA_034698785.1 Mycogona germanica | reverse complement strand
GAGGGAGGGGCTTGGTGAACAGGTCTGCCAGCATGTCCTCGCTTGGACAGTACCGGAGCACCAGCACCCCCTGCTCACGAAGATCTCTGAGCTGATGGTGGCGTACATCGATATGTTTAGTCTGGGCCGTCGATCTGTCGGAGTTTTCTATGGAGATGGCTCCCTGGTTGTCCTCGTGGAGCAGAGTCGTGGCACCCTGGGGCAGCAGCAAGTCTTTCAGCAACTGTCTGAGCCATAACAGCAGCAAGCGGTGTGGGAGGCGGCCACATACTCCGCTTCGGTTGATGACATCACAACTGCGCCTTGCTTCCGGGTGAACCAGGCCACCGTGGCCTGTCCAAGCCAGAACACGTAGCCCAAGGTCGACTTGCGATCTAGCCGATCACCAGCCCAGTCCGCGTCGATGTATCCAACAAAGAGAGGCGCACCTGAGACGGGTAGATGTAGAGCCAGGTGTTAAGTACCGGCCAGGTACCGCATCACCCCTTGATGGCAGCCCAGTTACGCTCGGTGGGGGCCTCTACCTTCCGGCAGAGGAAGCCCACCACAGTGGCCACATCCGGCCGAGACATGGTGGCGATGTAGAGCAGGCTCCCTATTGCCTGATAATACCACTTGTTGTCTGGTAGCAGCTGGCTGGCCTCCAACGTCATGGCCAGGAATCCAATCTCCATCGGCATGGCAACAGGTCGCCAGTCCACCATACCATAGCGAGAAGCTGGAACACTTTGGTGGCCTGATGGAGCAGACGGCCACCATCATCAGCACAGTCCACCTGGATGCCGAGATAGTGGAGGACCTCCCACAGGTCCCGCACAGCAAAGTGTCCATGGATCTCACTGCCAACACGACAGGTCACCTCTGAGGTGGCTGCAGCCACAAGCAGGTCATCCACGTAGAGCAGCATGTACGTTGGGCTGCCACGGCGATCCTGCTGCATGTAGAGGCACTGGTTGGCTGAGCTCCGAGTGAAATGCAGGCTGGAGAGAGCAGGGTTGGACTGCTCATTCTAGGCCATAGCAGATTGCTTGAGTCCATACAATGAGAGGCGCAAATGACAGGCCATCCCCTCCTGGCCGGCACCACGAACCCCCTCAGGCTGATCCATGTACAACTCCTCTCTCTCAGTACACCATTAAGATAAGCTGTCTGGATGTCAAGGTGGCGGATGTGGAGTTGCTGCTGCGTGGATATGGTGAAGAGCATGCCACTCGGTCCATCATGGGCATCATCACCCGATGACTCAGCAGCAGACCACTCCCACGGCCCACTGCTGTCAGTGACTGATGCAGGGCTCACCTCCAAGGAGCCAGACGACAGCTTAATGGCAGAGACAGACGAGACACCGACATTGATGTCCCAGACAAACAATGCTGTGGAGAAGCCATCATCACTGCTGCAGCTGGAGATGCTGGGAGCAGCCACTCCACCAACACTCTCCACGGTAGGAGCCATACGAGGCTGGGCTGGGCCACACTGCTCCAGGAAGTGAACCAACCGAGCAATGCTCACTCTGCCGGACTGCCGGTTGAGGACATGGTAGCCTTTGGAGTGAGGGTCGTACCTAACAAAGACACCCAGCTTGCCACGGTCATCCCACTTCTTGCGGCTCTGGTGTGGCACCAGCGAGTAGACGGCCGTGCCAAAAACACGCAGGTGGGCCACGTCTGGCACGGTCCTGTGCCAGCGCTGGATCAGGGTGGTTGGGATCGACCTCAATGGAAGGTGATTCTGCTTGTAAGCCACAGTGGCCACCGCCTCTCCCCAGAAGTGCATGGGCAGCCTGGCATCCAGCAGCATACATCTTCCCATCTCCGTGAGGGAGTGGTTCTTTCTTTCTGACACACCATTTTGCTGGGGGTGTGGACCACTGTGGCATGATGCTCCACCCCCACTGCACGGAGGGAGTGCTGCAGGTGGTCGATGGTGAACTTGGTCCCATTGTCTGTTCATAGGATGGCCGGCGCCCGTCCAAACTTGGCAGTCACAGCGGCCACAAACTCCTTCACCATGGTGGCCACCTCAGACTCCCTTCTTGAAGAGGCGGATCACCGTGAAACACGATAAATTGTCTACGCAGGCTATGAAGAAGCGACACCCACTTGGTGTGAACAGATTCATTGATCCACACATGTCCACACGTGGTCCACACATGCGCCCATCGTGGCACAGTTGGTTTATGACGGACTGCGGTTCGGCGGTCCTGGGTTCGATTCCCGGTGCGAGCTTTGGCTCAGGGTACTGGTGAAAATGTGCCTCTCACATAGGGCCTAAGCTCTGAGAGGAGTACAGAGTCTTCCTGTTGTGATCCGTCACTTCAGTGAATTTAAAAAAAAAAAAAAAACATGGATGAGCAGGCCAGGCCTCCTGGCCCACGTTGCCTTTGTGGGAAAGGGGAGGGCCACCAACTTGCCCTGTGCGCATGCGTGACAAACACGTCAACACTCCGCAGCACTGGTAGAGGAGATCTGGCCAAGTCCAGTGGCCAACCTCTCTTTCACAAGCCGCTGGATGGTGGCTGCATCCCAATGACCGAAGTGACGGTGCCACAACTGCAGGGTGGTGGCTACATGGGCAGGAGCAGATGGCTGCTGGTAACACTGTCCAGAAAATGTGGTGTCCGGCTGGCCCTTGTCAAGCCAGTACAGGTCGGTGGGGCCCGTGCTGTGCCCATGCAGCACCAGGCGACCATCCGGAGTTGAGACGGTGCAGGAGTCCTTGCCAGAGGACATCCAGACCGGCAGCCATCATCTGGCGCACGGAGAGCAGGCCGACCCCATCTCGGGCACATGGAGGGTTGCATTAAGTTCTAAGTGGCTGGTGCCACATTCAGGGAGTGTGCAGGTCAAGTTCACCTGACCCTCACCAGAGGCATCCAGCTGTGTGTGGTCTGCGTGTAGCATCACCGGCTCCCCAGAGCCAACCGGAGGAACCGGAATCGTTGCGCATCTGGTGTCATGTGACTAGAGGCACCAGAATTGATGCACCATTGCTTGGGCCTCATGCCACCCAGACTATCCATTGGTTTAGCGACTGACTGTGGGTTTCGGCGGTCCCGGGTTCGATTCCCGGCGCGGGCTCTCGAAAATTTCGATCCCGGGGTACTGGTCGTTCCCCTCACATAGTGCTTAAGTACCAAGAGGGGACGTAAGGCCTGTAGTGCGGTTGACTACAGTTTATTAAAAAAAAAAAAAAAAAAAAAGGTGCCACAGTCACAGCTGGCGAACGCTAGGTGGTCAACTACCCCAGTGGTGGTCACCAACCCGGCCAGGTGGTCAACCACCTCAGTGGTCACCAATCTAGCCCGGTGGTCAACCACCCCCATGGGGGTCACCAACCTGGCCACTCCAACCATAAAGTGGCTGGAAGTCTGGCTCAACTGTTGCTGTGTCTGCTTCTGCTTCTGGCCTTGCTGGGGGGTGGCTCCACCAGAGCCACCGGAGTGACAACCACGTTCACCTCTGGATGAGGCACTAGGCTGCGGGTCGGGGCAGAACACTTGCAGGTGGCCTCATCAACCACATTTCAAGCAGGAGTGGGTTTCCACCACTGGAGCACCTCCTCCTCGGCCAGCTGGAGTAGCACCAGCACCACCATGGCACTTGTAATGACCATTCTTTTTCCTGTTGGCCTGCAGGGCTATGTCTCCGGTGGCAGCATTATTGTCAGAGGCCGGTTGGCTCTGTTCTGGCTTGGCTTTCCCGAGTTTATTTTTGGTACTGCATGTCAGGGGGACACAGCTGATATTCAGACTATGTTTGTCCCAGGATGGAAAACTGTGTTTTTTGTAACAATGCTCAAATATAACAACTCCAATGCACTAATACAAGCAGTAAAATATCGACACTACTCTGTCCAACTCAGGGGGAAAAGCGATCTCCCAACACCTATGTGTAATTAACCATCAAAGGCTGCATGATTTTTGTTCCTACTTTAATAAATTAACTTTATATTTATGCCAATCAACCACCTCTTTAAATAACTTCCCACAATCCTGTTCTACAATACAGAATAGATGAAATTTGAATTCAGATCACCTAAGTCACCCTGGGAGGTGAACTCCTGTCCAGTGCTGACCGCATAACAATCTTCAGTGCAGAAGCGGTGCTGTGCAATGTGCGCACTGCACAGCACCGCTCCTGCACTGAATCTGGTTCCAGGTAAAAAGTTAAATTTATATTTCAAATTATTGCATTTTCTCTATTCCTAAATCTAGTCCCAGATCTGACCACAACAGCACAAGCAACAATACCTACAGCTACTCAACCCAAAACCTAGCTACCAATAGGCGGTAAATCATTAAATCTGAATTTAACCACCTGATATATTTTATTATTGGATATGTGTAATTTATGATTTTGTCAGGAAACACTTCAATTATGGGAGAATTCAACAACTTATTCTAAACTTACCCAGTATCTACTCATTGGTGTCTCAAGACAGCATGACAGCACTACCCACTCTTGCAAGCATGTCACCATATGTCAATTCCCGGAATAGAATAAAATATGTTTGCATTATCAGAATTTATCCAAATTATCTGTGTTTAAAGTCAGTGCCTACAATTATTCTGAATCAAATTAC
Source organism: Mycogona germanica (assembly GCA_034698785.1). Lineage (NCBI taxonomy): Eukaryota > Metazoa > Arthropoda > Diplopoda > Chordeumatida > Chordeumatidae > Mycogona > Mycogona germanica. The sequence continues at coordinate 22,466 of JAQGBY010001760.1, read as the reverse complement.
AAAATTTGTAAGTGTAAGTGTCTCCACCCCATGATTCACAATCATGGGGTGGATTCACCCCATTCATCAACTATTGTAGTAAAAATAAATATGATTAAATTATCATAATTGATTCAAATTTTCAGAGGTTGAAACTGATGTTCCTACCAACAAATTACCGAAGCCCAAACCTAATTTAGCTCAATATTAATGTGCCCCCAAGGGTACAATCTCAGCATGAAAATGACTGGTTAAACCAGCACAGCACAGTATCCCAGGAGATATTGGTAATAATGTGTAATTGTATGAAATGTATTTTGTCTTAATGTAATGTAAAGTGTGTAATTATCTGTGTTTAAATGTAAATGTGAATAATTTTTAAAGAAATCCCAAAATAAATAAAATGAAGTGATTTCTAAAATAACGTGTTATCGTATTAATTCGGCTCTAGACAGATTACAGTACAAAAACCGATATTTTTAGTATTGGTATTCTATTTACCCAACCATTCCTATGTCAATTTTTTGTGAATAATGCTTTATAAAACTGGACAGTCTTACCTGACTGGTGAAGTCAGATTTTTATTGAAGAACACACTTAACCTTTCACAACAATGCACTCACTGCACCTCACTGATTTGACCACGAATTTATTTCACTCGTAGCTGATGTAATCCAAAAAGGAAATTATTTGCTTTGCAGCAGCAAGCTCGGCAACCACAATAATAATCCAAATTTGCAATGCTTGGTGTAGTAGATGGTGGTGCAATGTAGGGAACTGTAGCACCACCTGCACAATCAGACCAAAGGTAGAATTAATTAAATGTGGCAGCTATGGCACCAATGGCAATGGAATCTGCATGAATCTGCATAAAATTGCCCGAATCCCGCAGGTCAGCAACAGCAGCCAGGTGTGTTGGCTCCAATGCCAAATCAATACAGGAAGATCTGTATGTGGAGACTCCAATGACCACTCCCAAAATAATAATGAGGAATCTCGAATTGCATAGGCCAGTAATATGTTGAATGAAATCTATATACTATTAGGAGGTTGGTTAAATCCTCAGCACACCACTGGAAAAGCCTCATAGAAATTAATCCTTTCAACAGCTGTGTAAACCTAGCAGGGCTGTGTTGAATATTAAAATGGGCACCAACGACCCATCGTGGTGCAGTTGGTTTATGACGGACTGCGGTTCGGCGGTCCCGGGTTCGATTCCCGGCACGGGCTTTGGCTCGTGGTACTGGTGAAAATGTGCCTCTCACATAGTGCCTAAGCACTGAGAGGGGTACAGAATCCTCCTGTTGTGACCCGTCACTTCAGTGAATTAACAACAACAACAACTGGTGCCTGGTTGCCTGAGAACTGGTGAATATATTTTTAATGGTGTGCCCAAGATGATAATGTAGATGTAGTATTTTTTGAATAATTATATTTTATGGCCAAGATCAGCAGTGTGAAGCACAGTATTCCTATGGCAAAGCCTAGCAAGCAGTAGTAAACTAATCCAATAGAAATTGTGGATAGCCACAGTGAAGCAATCCCAATGGTAGAGCACAATCAGCTGATGTAAAGAAATCCAATGGTGAAACCCAGCAAGAAGTGATGGTGAAGTAATCCAATTGCAGTATTCAGATGGATGACCACAGGGAAGTAATCCTAACAGTGATGTAGAAATCCAATGGCAATGGCAAAACCCAGAAAGAGATGATGTGTAGTATTCAACAAATACAATGGTTCATATGGTCCTAATGTTCAGCCTCAATCACAGTAAAATCAAATATAGGAAAACCAAGAACCGTGATGGTGAAGCAATGAAACAATAAGAACCAAGATACTAGGGTGCAGGAAGCTTTTATATGATTTTTGGGTAAAGTCTTGTCCCTAGATGGCTTAGCAGACTGTGTTTGTATGGTTAATGTGTTGTCTGTGTTGTGTGTCTCACCCCAAGCTCTTTAGCTCTGGTCGAAACTCTGCAGAGCAATGTGGAATCAGGTAACATGTCATATTACCATCACAAAAAATATGTATTCCCCATATGATACATATCTTTGTGATTCAACAAATTAACAATTCAAAAAAAAAAAAAATGATTTCGACAGATACCTAATAGTTTAAGTATAGTTATGTATTGAAACCTGGGTGCCTTGGTTAATTGTGCAAGTTTATGTTTTTTGATTTTTTTGTAATTATTTCTAAATTTTTGCTCTTCTTTAATGTTCATCTGTTAATGGCCCAAATGGGGAAATAGAATACGTTCAAGATCGCTTGTTTCTTGCTTTTATGATTTGATATATGATACTAGTGTCACCTTTGACAAAGCACAGTTCAAACTAGTGTGCACATTGCAGTCAACACTTACCTTCACCCGCGTCTCTCTCTGTTATTCATGCCATTCTTCTCGAGAGTGGGTGGCAGCAAATACAAATTGGGAATTGGTCATCGTTTCACAGCTGACTGAAGGTTGACTCACCATCCAAATAGTGGTGCTGGTTGATTGTTGATTTTATTTTGCACAACCAGCATCTGTGTGGTTCTTGTATTATTTTTTGCCAATGTAATAAAACTATTTTATTTGATTTTGAAACCATGTATGCTCTTTTCTTTAAGTGTCAAAAGTATGAAAGCTGGTAAATTAGAACACAGTGGAAGACTTTATTAAATGCAGTGGAAGACTTTTATATTTACATTTCGCTAATCACACTTTCAAACTTAAATTAACAATTACCAATTTAGATATAGTAATGTTCAAAGGCATACAGTATGAATTATAATGAAGCGAATTAAATTATCAATTACTAGTAAAGGTCTTGACGTACTAAATATTAAGAGTAGACAGATCAGTGACAAACCACTTTTCAAAAGGTAACAATATTTATTTGCAGTCTTAACAATAGAAATTCTCTGTACTAACAACACTATCTTAAACATTCAAATCATTCAAATCTTTACATAAAACATCTTTAATCAAATATTAACTTTCGTAGGCAGTTTATTATAAAAGCACGGAAATCTAGACAAGAGATTGTCTACAACATGAAATCTCAAATCTTAAACCCACTTTAAACACTATGAATTTAGATGTGTTCTGACACGACCAATTCGTCTTTTGTAAACACTTCACAAGCCCTATTTTTACTGAACAATATTAATCTGAAGATAACACCTATATTCAAACATGAACATGTTATTTAACCCCTCAAAATACACCCCAGTAGATAATTGGAATCAATTTTTTTTTATATATATGTTGACATTTTAAATAGATGTTGTAGAGATCCTATCAACACTATACCTTTCACAAGCAAAAGAGCACAACACAACTAGCGCCACTTACTAATACAAATTTTACTGTGTGCAAGGCTATGCTCTGTTTCAAGTTATTATTCTGTGTATCCGAACTTGCCACTTTGCAGATTCTTATCCATTTCTCCTTTCCCAACAGATACTACCTTATAGCAACTAGGTAATGAGCTGCACCGCCTAATCTCTACTGCTCAAGACAGTTAGAATTCCCAGATATTTTATATATTTGCTTGTTAAGGTAAAGGGTGGAACCGGCAGGTATCCACCACACACGCCACAGAGGAGGCGGTCCTATTGCACATAAACCGGATCTTTCAATGAATGTATTATGTCTTTCCTTTCAACCAATGTGTAATTATTTTGTATTATATTTCTTTTATTTATTGATTTAATGTGTGTTGTCTAGGCAATGATATTTCTTTTAATTATGATTTTGTTACTGTTTTGGGATGGCTACAGTTTAAGCAAAATTACCGTGAATATGTCTTCACTACTGTTTTGGGATGGCTACAGCATAAGCAATATTATTTTTTAGATACTCCTTTTTCTTATTAAAATATGAGAGGGGAAATGCGGAAGCACCACTCCAACCAAACGTGATCTAGAACCAGCCTCTTACTTTATTTTTACTTGCTCCATATAATTAAACACTGGGACAAATGAAATACATAAATCCACCTTGTGAGATATTTTGGCCTTGTTACCAGGCACTGTAGTTGCCTTCAATCAACTCCTGGATTTTGGTGTCACCATGAACCTGGACTCTTCTCAACACTCCCAGCGCTATTGATCTCTGAACAAGAACCGAATCGCTGCTGCAGGCCCCCAAACCCCTACACTGTGATTTACCTGAATGACAATTACTAGTGTAAGACAAATTACGATTTTTATTATAATAATCTAACCCCAACACAAGATATTATCTTAAATCCCACATGCAGTGATGGATGCTTGATCACCATTCTATTATAAATCAACTTATACCACTTTCTGCCCACTCCCATCTTCATCTGGTGGACGTATTCGACAATAACAGGTGTCTCTGTATAGGCTATACTCTAATCCACTATATACCTCAAACTTGTGTCTCAAAACTACTTCTATATGTATCCCTAGATTATTGGATCTATGTCTTTGTTGCTCCACCACCCAATAATCCAAATTATGCTCACCCTTACTAATACCATCCTATACTGTGGTTGTATCCCAGTTGGTTTAGCGATTTAGCAACTGACTGTGGTTTTGGCGGTCCCTGGTTCAATTTATGGTGCTGGGCTCTTGAAAAATTTGATCCAGGGGTACTGGCCATTCCTTTCGCACAGTGCCTAAGCACCATGAGGGGGATGTAATGCCTGTAGTGTGGTTGACTACAGTTGATTGTTATTTTTATTTTATTTAAGTCAAATAGCGAGGTCATCTCAAAGCTGCCCACCTCGATAATATATCTAGGTGATTTAAACAACCACTTCCTTTACCTCTTTCCACTGACCTGTTAAATATCCCAACTTCTATTGGAAACCCACTTTAAACCTGCGTTTTATCTTTCATTCAACTAAATCTAATTTCCTTGCTACGAATATTGAGGTTCAATATCCCCGCTCCAATATCCCCACCTATTCAATGTGCGCACCCTCTAGAGCTCCATATCCTTCAGAAAATTCCAAGATCCCAGCTGATATAATTTTATTCAGACTTATCCTAAAGGTTTGAATGGACCACCACTCAACTAATCTTCCAGAGAACCAAGAGCCGAAGCCTTGTATGGTGTCCTCAATACCCCACTAGGTTTATACCTTGTGTATTATCAACACCAATCTAGCTTTGAACACCTGTTAAAATATGAAGAGACAAGTGCCTGGCTGCACTGACCACTTCAAGCGCATTATGTAAGATGTAATTATTCCCATAACCAACTTAAATGAGCACTTATTTCACAGTCAATTATTTTTATGTAATGTGAACCTAACCCTGGTAACCCTGTCACACAATTTGGAACAAGCAGACACCTGTCCATCCACAGCTTAATCTATGTAAATTGATCCAACCATGTGACCAGGTCCAGTGCCAATCTGCAATTTAATCTTGGTGGTGATTACTAATTTTTGCACTATCCTCCAGTATGTATTATCTTTTTTTTTAAATGGGGTTTCCCCCTCATCCCCCACACTTAGTGTGCAGGGGAGAGTCTAGCCACCTCCTAGTCTAGACAAATCCAGGATCTCTGAGGGGTGGCTCATTATTAATAGTTTTATAGCATTAATATTTTAAAAAAATAAAAAACCCAATTAAAATCCCCACAAATAATTTCGAAAAATGTTTGAGTAAAGCAATAATTAAAATCATTAAACAAATATACAACCTGGCAAGTAGCATTTGTATGGTTGAAGAAATATTATTATTAATTCTTATTTGTTGAACCCCAAAATATTCACCTCCGAATTGGGAAAATAGGACCCCAAACCTCAAGTTTAAAAATCAGATATTTTGACAACCTTAGTCCCGTGATACAAAACACCCAATAAATGACTTTCTAATCCTATTCCAATTGCTGGATATTAGTTAACCCTTTAAGCTAGGAGGAGGAGGTATTACGTCCATGCACTTTTGCATTCCACAGTGGAGGATGAAATATTTCGTGTTCCTTTTCAAAAAATTGGTGGCAAAAATCTACCAACCACAGCGAAATGTAAAGCACATGATTGGATAGAGCGAAAAGCGGAGATTTCGAAATATGAGCTCCTTAGTGGTACCGGTAGTGCCATCTAGCTCCTGCATCCAGCAACAGTAGCAGGAGTGAGCATTCTGCAATGCTTTTCGACATTTTGAAAACTTATCATTTTGAAAATGGCGTAGCTCGAGAAAACTAAGTCCCAAAAATGTCCAGCAACTGCTGGAACATCAAAAAGTGCTCAAAACTCCTCAGAAAGAGATGGTGAAGGTGACGTGAGTGCCGGATATCTGCTGGATGACTCCTCCAGCAGTGAAACGTCATCAGAATTGCCAGATTCTGATGATGAATTGTGCCAAAGTGACTCTTCAGCCAGTACAGTTGACTTTGCAGATACCGATACAGATACCTTCAATGCTGGATTGGACCCCCTGGAACTTTTCAAAGTATTTGTGGATGCAAAAATGGTGTGCGAAATAGTGAGTGAGACCAACAGGTATGCAGCACTGGATGTACATGTCGGTTGACGACTTCTGGGTCTGGCTGGCCCTCATCATCCAGCAGGGGGTGATCCAGAAACCAACCATCCCTATGTACTGGTCCACCAGTGAGCTGGCCAACACCCCCTTCTTCCGGTGCTACATGACTGAGCTCCGGTTCAGTCTCATCACACGGTTCCTGCACTTTGTGGACAACACTGCCTGGTGATCCAGCAGGAGGAAAACACCCACCCATGCTGGAAGCTGCACAAGATCTGGCCTGTCTACCAGTGCATGCTGCACAAGTTTAGACCAGCTTACACACCAGAGAAATTTCAATTGATGAGAGCCTGCTCCTGCACAAGGGCCACTTTGGGTGGAAGAATTTTATGACACTGAAGCACTCCTGGTTTGGCATCAAGCTCTACATGCTTTGTGAGGCTAGCAACAGATATGTCTGGACCTCAATCATCTACATCGAGAAAGGCATGGCACTGGGTGAGCAGTACAGTGACCAGCCACAGACTGTCCACATGGTGCTGAACCTGCTGGATCGACTGCTGGACAAGGGGTACTGCCTGACAGCCGACAATTTTTACATGTCCCCCTACTTGTCTGATCTGCTTCTCAAAAGGAAAACAGACTCCTATGGCACCGTCCAGATCAACAGGAAAGACCTGCCACCTGGACTGAAGACCACCAAACTCAAGCAGGGAGAGCGGATGGCCTTTCAGGGGGGCAAGGTGCTGGCTATCAAGTGGAGGGACAAGAAGGACATCCACCTTTTGTCCACTGTCCATGACTACACCTTCCAGGAGGTGCAGTCAGGTGCAGTTCCTGAGGGAAAGTGCTGTCCAAGCCAAAAGTTGTAGTGGCCTACAACCAAACTATGGGTGGAGTGGACAAGGCTGACCAGCATCTCACCTACTATGACAGTGTCCGGAAGAGGAGCCGGGTCTTCTACAAGAAGATCTTCTGGCACCTCATTGACCAGGCCATCTTCAACTTCTTCATCTTGCAAAAAAAAACTGGGTGGCCCGGCCAAAACACTTCTTGAATTTTGCCAGCAACTTGTGCAATCGATAATCTTGGCCCACTTCTAAATTGATCAAGTTGCCAAACTTGGCCACCGGCCATCCAGCGAGGGTCCAGCACATCTGCTGGAGCGGCACTTTCCAGAGTATATTCCGGCAAACCCATGCAAGAAATATGTAACATGAAAATGTGTGGTGTGCTGTTCCAAGGTGGACAAGAGGGGAAAGAAGATTCGGAAGGAATCACGTTGTTGGTGTCTGTCTATCCTGCAATGTTGGATTGTGTGTCATGCCGTGCTTCCAGATCTACCATACAACTCAAAACTTCTGACCTGTTAGGAAGAAAATTGTGTCACCTTTCTAAATCACTAACTGTCACCTCTCTCCGACTTCTGGTTCGGAAGTTATGATTTTTTTTTTGTGAAAATGGCAATAATTAAAAATTAATTCCACCTTGGGGTGTGGGTATGGGCAAATTAATTACATGCTTAAAGGCTTAACATGTCTGTGAGTATGCATAAAGCAAGTTACTTGTGTTATTATTTACCTCAGAATTCCCCAAAAAGCAATCTAAGCCAAAGCAATTATTGAGGCTTATGCAAATATGTGTCAATATTCTTTGATTTTGCACCCAAATACTGTGCCAATTGAAACCCCAATGTCTATATCAACGCCTAATCTTACAGAAAATGTAATAAAATCACAGATATTCAACTCCAAAGTTAGGGGGGGAGTGAATCTCCTAGGCCAAGTATTACCAAGGGCCAATTCCAATGCAGCTCCACACCTGTCTGCCAGACCCTATGGTAATACCAGGATTTACTAAACCTTATAAATTTCTCCAAACATAAAAATGTGAACCTTAAATTTCATTAAACCAGCACTTAACTATAATTTTATCAATGTATAATGAGGGGGGGAGGAATCTCCAACCAGGTAGAAACAGCTGATATTCAGACTATGTTTGTTCCGGGATGGAAAACTGTGTTAATTAACTATGATTTTTATAACAACGATTTAATCTTGTAGCACAAGTCCCAATGCATCAATTAAAGCAATAAATTGTCGACACCACCACATCCTATTAACCCTGGGAAGCTAAACCCTAAATTATATAAAATAACAAATACTGATTTCAGCTTTGCGCTCCTGCACCCGAATCCAGTTCTAAGTAAGGAGTTAACTTTGTATTTGTAAGTGCTGGATCAAAAGGGGCTGCTATCGAATTTGATAGCAGCAGCTATCGATCCAGGGCTTACCTCTCCACCTCTAAAATGTGCACTCCTAGTGGCCTGTGGCCAAAGTTTTTGTCACTGGGGAGCCACTGGTGCTCAAGTAGACATCGATGATAATGCGCGGGTGATCAACATCACTCCTGCCTCAGTGACCATTGGGCCAACTAGGCCAATTGGTCTACCCTGCCGATGCCTAATCTACTCAATGTAAAAGCTTTGTTTTTCGTCGATCACATTTGCTTCTTGAGTTTCTCTTTCACATTTCATGCTAAGGCCAAATCAGGCCACATGTGGATAAATGCATGCCACCCAAAAATGCAATTGCATTTTACACCATCTCAGCAGAGAAGAGGTATGCTTGTTGGTTTGATAATTGTGTTGCTCCAGGATGGTATAGAATCAGGGAGATTCAAATATAAGAAAATAAATAAATTAGTTAAGTGGAGTTTTCAGTCCCACTTACAAATGGTGCCGAAACCCCTCCTTTCTAATAGAAGATAGGCACACCCGCATAAAAACAGAGCTAAAAATTTGACTATTTTGCTGCAAAAATTGCATGTAAAAATGCAATGTAGATACCGATGTAGAAATAGCAATATTTTTACTAAATAAATTGAAGTTCACTCCAATTAATTTAAACTGCATAGTCTTAAGCTAGGATCTGCATCGTGTGTGCTTCAATACACCTTTACAGCATCACTTCATCTTCAGAATCTAGAGCTCCATCTTCGGTTCTGCAACATCTTCAACATCATTAGGACAATCTACTAGTTCTCCCCTAGTTTACATCAAAAAGCTAGGCCTAGATATTTTAGCTTTTCTCAAGTTACATATTTTTTATTTTTTATTTAATCAACTGTAGTCAACTGCACTACAGGCCTTTTGTCCCCCTCATGGTGCTTAAGCACTATGCGAGGGGGAACAACCAGTACCCCGAGATCGAAATTTTCGAGAGCCCGTGCCGGGAATCGAACCCGGGACCGCCAAAACCACAGTCAGTCGCTAAACCAACTGGGCTACGACGGGTCGTACTATAAAGATAGCCAGGATATTTACTAGCTTTAAGACTTAAAGTTTAAATTAATTGGAGTGAACTTCAATTTATTTAGTAAAAATATTGCTATTTCTACATTGGTCTCAATTAAATTGAATATTTCATAATCTTCAAGTAAATTCTAAATTTATTATTCATCAATTTAATTTTTGGATTCTATATTTTCGGATTGTTGAGTTTATTGAATAAGGTTTCAGATAAGTCAGCCACTTTAGTTGGAGGACAGGAAGTGACCAACCCGGATTACAATTAAAATTATTTCTTTATACTTCAATAAGATAATAATTCTTTAAGTTTATTGTAATGACAGATAGCAACATCTGATGATCAATTTTGAAATTTGATAGGAATCAGGACTTTGTCAAGTTTAGAAAGAGAAGACCAGTTGAATACAGTACACCACAGCAGGATAAACTCCGTGTATCCATCTAAATTTTCATCTTGACTGCTTGATCAACTGGAACTACATCTTTAGTTCAATTAATTTTATATGCACTTTGAAGTGCCACAGTTAGCAAGTGTTAGGGCTAAGGCACAGGGCTTTGATAATGTATTAGCTTAGGTAGGAACAATATCATTTAGATCTGACCAATTAGGACAAACCTAAAGGGTCCCTAGGAAACTTTACCACAAATAATTATCATCCTCTCTTGCATCCCGGACAGATGAGCAAGAAAAAGCCCAGCAGAGTAAGGGACTCAGGCTTTGTAGAGAAGAATCTCAACTTTCCACAAGGAGTTCTATGCCTGGAAGATCTGGAGTCAGCATCAGACACATTCATTGAAGAGCAGATCCAGATATCAGTGACAGGACAGCCTACAATCATGGCAAATAATCCTCAACTGTCACCCCACCCAAAATTCGAAAAGAAATTTATGGGTAAGGGGTAACAAGCCCACACGTGGATGCACAAATATGAGGCTTTTGCAAACATCTGCAATTATAGTGAGGAGCAGATGCTTCAATGCATACCATTGCAGTATGATAAAACACCAGCCAGATGGCATAAAATGATCTTAGAGCGAACCGATGACAACCAGGTCAGGATTCTGATTACCTGGCCTGTTTACAGGCCAAAATCCATACCAAAATTCGAAAATAAATTTATGGCAACAAGCCCACACGTGGATGCACGAATATGAGGTTTTGCAAACATCTGCAATTATAGTGAGGAGCAGATGCTTCAATACATACCATTGCAGTATGATAAAACACCAGCCAGATGGCATAAAATCATCTTAGAGCAAACCGATGACAACCAGGTCAGGATTCCGATTACCTGGCCTGTTTACAGGAAGCTCTTTATGACAACTTGGTGCCAGGAGGATGAGAAAAATGCCCTCTAAAGGCAAATATTAGATTTGAAGCTCTTGCCGAGGCAAGAGATCTCCGAATATGCCTTCGCTATGTACGAGGTCTGCATGCTCCGGGATGAAAAGATGGCATTCTCAGATGTAAAAGCAGTAGTTGGTAGTAGAGGGTGCCCTCTACTACCAACCTCTCCACAGGTGGTAGCAAACTGCAATGCTGGATGAGCTTTGCCTGTAGACTAGCTGGGCAGGACATCTCAGAAGACATGAGAATCCTGTGTGACACTGAAGCTATGCAGTCCATAGTGTCATTGAAAGTGAATCACCTCCTCCACAATTGTAAGAGTGCCCCCGACAATAATCAAATAGATTCCTCATGCACCAATGACACTAAGTGGAGCCTCATTGAGTCAGCAGTTTTATACTTTGCCTATGATGGGTGTAGGTTCAAGATGACTGTCTTGGTGATGAAGGAGCTTAGCATTGGGGTGGACAACCTCATAGGCATGAACTTTATGTCACCCTGTGCATTGGTATTGGCAGTGGTATTGGAGGGAGAGTGCAAGCTTATTCTCAAAGAGGCCATTAAGCTCAAGCACAGGATTCGGGCTTATAACCCGGTGGGGCAGGAAGATCCAGCAGTCAGAGATCCACTCCTGCTGCAATCCTGCATGGAGCTACTGTGCAGTGGCTTTGAGGTGGCTTCTCCAAGGAGAATTAAAATACTAAAGGATGGCTATTTTAAGCTAAATCCTGAGGTGGCCACCAAGAAGCACTGTGCAGCCATGCTCCCAGAGGACCTTCTCAGACCCTCACAGACCAAGTTGTTTGTTGAACTCGATGTAACAGCAATTTTGCTACCAGGAGCCGATCTATTGGAAACTGTGAGGGAGGATTTTAAGGATGAATTCCATCTCATCTTCCACAGTGTTAAATTCACTGAAGTTGGTCTACATTTGAAGGTATCAAACCTGAGTGAGAGGGCACTGACTATCCAAAAGGGTAGAATAGTTTTGGACTTAAAAGATCTGCCATATAGCAGTAGTGCTGTATGGATTGCACAACTACCAGAAAGCTGGCTGGATTACTGCAATGATGAAGTGGTGAAACCTTTGCTTGCAAAGTACAAGGATGTACTCAATCAGGGCCAACCCACTATCGTTGTTCCACAAGTTCAATTACAGTTTCGACAGTTTGCTGTTCCAAGACGCAGGCATCCTTATCCCTCAGGTTTTAAAACACAAGCTTTTATGAATGAGCAAGTGGATAAGTGGCTGGCTTAATGCATAGTCAGAAAGTCATTCTCTGAATGGGCCAGTCCACCAGTGCTGGTTGGGAAAAAAGATACATCAGAAGCTAGGATGTGCATAGACTTTCGCTATCTGAATACACAACTGATACCTGTGTCGTATCCGATTCCAATCGTAGATCAGCTTATTCACAAACAGCAAATGTCTCTTTACTATATGAAGATCACCCTCAGAACTAGTTTTCTGCAACTTGTACTTGAAGAGTCGAGGCGCAGGTACACTGCCTTCAGCACAGAGAAAGGAAACTTCAAGTTTAACTTTATGCCATTCAAATTGAATTGTGCAAATGCACATTTCCAGAGAACTCTGCAGCAAGTCCTGTGCAATCTGGAATTTGCCAAAGTGCATGTGGATGATGTCTGATAACACTCTCGAACCCAGGCTTAACACCTTGAGCACATCACCAGGGTGCTGGAGCACCTGGCTGCTGCAGGTTTTTAAATCAACCTTAAGAAGTGCAGTTTCAACCAAGATTCCTGCAAGTACCTTGGCTTTGTCATCAGAGCAGGTACTTATGCTCCGGATCCCGACAATATAGAGGTATTACTTTGAATTCCTACACCAACAACAGAAAAAGCTGCTATTTCCTTCCTGGCTATGTTTAATTTTTACAGCCAATTCATCGAGAATTTCTCAGGAAGGTGTCTGGAACTCAGAAATCTCACCAAGGCTGGTGAGAAGTTCATCTGGGGGCCAGAACACCAGAAAGAATTCTATGATTTGAAGGCTTGTATGATGGTGCAGCCAGTCATGGCTTTGTTCAAACCTGCCCTGGCCATCATATTAAAAACTGATGCATCAGATTATGCGGTGGCCTCTATCCTCACCCAGGTAAACGGTGGGAGAGAGCGTGTGGTCGCATATGCAAGCAGGACACTGTCAAAGTCAAAAAAGAACTGGTGTACAACCAAGAAGGAGTGCTATGCTATATTTTGGGCCATCAAGCACTATCGCCAGTACCTGAAATACGCAGTCATGGTGGTAAATGATAACCACTCCTTGTGCTACTTATTCGGAGAAAAGGAGCCTGCTGCCATTATGGAGCGGTGGATTATCAATCTCCAGCAATTCCATTTCAAGATAGCATACAGGAAAGGACCGTGTAATGCAGACGTAAACTGTCTCAGTCGGTATGGTCATGTCGGACAACCTGAGGATGCAGCTATGAGGGAGATTTGCTCCTTCATCTCGGTTGAGCACCTTGTTACTCAGCAAAGACTGGACAAGGAAATCTTGAAAGGTCTGAGCATTAGTCATAAGGTGACTAAGGATCCAACTAGTAAATAATTACAGTGAATAGATCTCGCAAGGGAGGCTCTAGACAGCTAATCTGGGTTCCACTCTCAGAAGTTCTAGAGTTGCTGGCATCTGCACATGGTTGTGCCTTAACAGGACACATGGGAATTGAGTGGACTTGGAGAAGGATTTGCAAAACCTACTACTGGCGCAACCAGAGAAGAAACACAGAGGCCTTCGTCCGATCTTGCCAGCACCTGAACAAGCCTATGAGATCCCAGAAAGGACTGCTCATGCCCATCCAGACACCTGGACCAATGCACACCAGCGTGCTGGACTTTTTAAAGATCAGTAAAGCATCATCGGGCAATGAGTATGTTCTGGTAGCTATTGATCTGTTCACCAAGCACATTGTTGCTAAAGCAGCATGACACCAGGATGCTTTGACTGTAGCAAAATTCTTGCTCTACGATATGTTTGGTTTATGGGTTCCTGGCCTGTATTCTATCAGATCAGGGCAAAGCATTTGTGGGTACTGTCATCACCCAACTCACCTCTTTGTTGCAAATAAAGAGGAGTAGGACCAGTGGGTACCAGCCTAGTACCAATGGTCAATGCGAGAATGCCAACAAGTCAATAACCAATCTATTAGCCAAACTGGTTCGCCTGGAGCCAAACAAATGGGATCAGTTCATGCCATTCGCATTGTTCCAGATGAACACAGCGGTCTCCAAATCGACCAATGTCACGCCATATGAGGCAGTCTTTGGCATTCTGCCAAAGATGCCTTCACTAGACTGGGCCAGGCCAGGCCAGGCTAGGGACTGGGCCAGGCCAAGTAAGTGCTTGACAGTGTGGATCCCGGAAGGGTCACCACAGAGCTTTGAGAACCAGATAACAAAGTTTGGATGACTTTTGAGGGACCATAGACACGAACGAGCCCGAACCGCTACCGTGATCCAGCTGATGGTTGGAGTTACAACCAGTCAGCACCTGCAGGAAACCTGTATCTGATTGACTTCAAGTCAAGGCAGAAACTGGGAAGTCCAAGTGTGAGGCCGGTGCACCAGCCAGCACAGGATGGGGACCGTCGTCTTCATCACCTGTCAGGTGGCACAGAGAGATCAGGACAATCATTCGGGATGCAGGATGTCCAGATCTTCGACACCGTAAAGTCACCCAGGCAGGGGAGAGGAGAAGTGGAGGAATCCCAACTGCAGGACTCGGAGTGTGCAACAGAGAGCCCTGACCATCTCGAGATGATGGGTCAGTGGCCTCTGCCAAGAAGACACCTGAGTGTGCAGGGGACTGCTAGGGAGCAAGGAGCATGCACAGCACCATCTCCCAAACAGCAGTTACCAGCAACCCAGATGTGTCGGTCATCTGGAAATGTGGGAGGCTATCCCGATCAAAGACTGCAGAGCCAGGACATGAGTCCCGATGCGTCACCGGGAAGCCCGACTCCTGGCATAGCCCAGTAAGTCGGACCTCCCATCTCTGGAATCAGAGGAGGAAAAGAGACAATGCAGGCTCTATGACCAGGAGTTGGAGAGGAAGCATCTACTCCTCGATGTCGGCCAAGTTTGTGACTCAAAGAAGTGACTTCTCACGGACTCCTCCAGTAAAGAGGAAGCCGGCTATTATGTGGGCTCATGGAGGAATTCATCATTTGGCCAAGCGTTACAACGCTTAGGACGTCTGGATGATATATATTTTACTAATTAAAATAGTAAAATATTATCATAAAAGTGAGTTTGCCACTGTTCGTCTTCTTTCATTCGGCCTGTCCCAAATTCACCATTTCAGGTACAACAAATGGTCAAACCTCCAGTGGACTTCAAGCATTGTGGGAGTGCTGGCCAATCATCAACGGACACCGGTGGGATGAAACCCGGGCCGTCAAAGGAGACCGGAGCGGTGCCGAAGATGAAAAGACAATGACAGTCCTCTGGGAAGCACGGCACAATGTCATAAATACCTACGGCAAAAGTCAAGGAACCTCATCTCGATAGCCGTTAGAAGCCAAAGAAGGGGCTGACCCAAGGCAAGCATCATGCACCTCCAGTAGGAGGAGTGGCCCAACCAACACCTGTTAAGGTGGCTGTGAAGAGCAAGGTTGGCCGTTCTTGTCAAAGTTAAACCTTCAGGAACACCCAGGCCGAACGAGATTCTTTGGTTCTGGGCAAACAGTAGACCAGAAGTGGTTTGCAGAGACGAGAAACCCTGCAGCACAAAGCCATCAAATCCCTTGCCTGAGTCAGCGTCCACCATCAGCATCCTGATGCTGACCCAAGTCAGCATCTGGAACAGAAAGTGGAGCTCTGGATTCTGATAAGGATGCTATTGTAGCACCACTTGACACGAGTCCAGCAAAGGCTAGCTGTTCTAACCAGCCATGGTTGGGGTCAAGAGTAAGATCAACATTGACTTCGAACAAAGATCATTGGGACATTGTGTCTTATTTTCAGGAGCCTGGTGTGGGAGAGACTAAGTTTGATGCCAATGTCAAGCCACTGACAGATAGAGGGAGCATGTAGTTTTTGCGACTGAGCTCACATGTCTGGTGACAGATTGAGGGCTAGCTACATCTTACGTGACCGAGCTCACATGTCTGGTGACAGATCAAGGGTGCGCTTCATCTTGAGTGCCCAAGCTCACATGTCAGTGGTCAGTGACTTCGGCGTACCTGTGCACAACAGAATGCATGATCAATGATAATCTGCTTCTAGGCATAATAGCTGCCAGAAGCTGAAGTTTGACATTGTCGCAACGGATCATGATTACGGTGATAACTGAAAAGTGAGTTAACCCATGCACATGGACCGGTAGTCCCTCAGACATTTGGGCTGAAATGTATCGATGCACCCACTCCTGTTCCGGATTGAGCTCCATCGTGTACACCACAATCGCACCAGTGTAAACCTCCAAAAGATAGAGCAGCAGAGACTGCCGATGAATGTTAATTAAAATTAGAACTTTAATCGAACTTGAAAATATGATTTGAGTGTAAGGTTGTTGCGCTGCTCATTAAGTTTAAAATCATAAAAATGTTTGTTCACTAATAGAAAAAGTAAAAAGGCAAATTGTATTCAAATCTAAATTTGTTAGTTTGATAATTGTGTTGCTCCAGGATGGTATAAAATCAGGGAGATTCAAATATAAAAAAATAAATAAATTAGTTAAGTGACTCATATCCAGCTTACATATTTCAAAGTTATTGTATTTTTCTATTCCCAAATCCAGTCCCAGATCTTTCCACAACAGCACAAGCAACAATACCCACAGCTGCTCAATTCAAAACCTAGCTACATATAGGCAGCAACTTAATAAATTCCAATTTAACCACCTAGTGTTATTGTTAATGGATGTATGTAATTTATAATTTTTATCAGCAAACCCCTTATTTATGGGAAAATTTAAGCACTTATTCAAAACTTGCCCAGTATCTATTCATTGGTGTTTCAAGACAGCAGTACAGCACCACCCACTCAAGCAAGCTCATAACCATATGTCATTTCCCGGGATAGAAATAAAAATGTTTGCATTATCAGAATTTAACCAAATTATCTGTGTTCGAAATATAGGTCTGTAACTACAATAATCCCGAATCAGAACTCAAAATTTCCAAGTGGAAGTGTCTCCACCCCAGGATTCGAAATCCAATAGGCAACCGCAGTACCAACACTGATGTCATGCCGTTTATCAACTTTTGTAGTAAAAATAAAGGCTTGAATTATCAGAATTGATCCAAATTTTCAGAGGTTGTAACTGATGTTCCTACCAACAAATTACCAATGCCCAAACCTAATTTTTCTCAATATTAATGTATGCCCCCAGGGTAGTCTTAACATGCTTAACAACCAGTTAAACCAGCATAGCAGTTTCCCAAGAGATAGGTGTAATAATGTGTAATTGTATAAAATGTATTTTGTGTTAATGTAATGTAAAGTGTGTAATTAATTGTGTTTTAAGTGTAAATGTAAATTATTCTTAAAGAAATCCCAAAATAAAATTACAATGAAATGATTTCTAAAATAATGTATTATTGTGAATATTTAGTTCTAGATAGATTACAGCACAAAAATCCGAAATTTTTAGCATTGGCATTCTATTTGCCTAACCTTTTCAATGTCAATTTCGTGTGAATAAAGCTTTATAAAACTGGACAGTCTTACCTGACTGGTATAGTCGGATTTTTAATGAAGAATACACTTAACCTTTCACAACACTGCACTCACTGTACCTCACTGATTCACTGAAGGCTTGACCATGAACTTGTTTCACTTGTAGCAGATGTAATCCAAAAATGAAATTATTTGCTTTGCAGCAGCAAGCTCAGCAACCACAATGATAATCAAAATTAGCAATGCTTGGCTATGTGTAGGGAACTGTAGCACCACCTGACCAAAGATAGAATTAATTAATTGTGGCAGCTATGGCACCAATGGCAATGGTAATCAGCAGAATCTGCATATAATGGCCCGAATTCCGCAGGTCAGCAACAGCAGCCAGGTGTGTCGACTCCAATGATAAATCAATACAGGTAGATCTATATGTGGAGACTCCAATGACCACTCCCAACAAAATATTCAGGAATCTTAAATTGCATAGGCCAGTAATATGTTAAATGAACTCCATATACTATGAGGAGGTTGGTTAAATCCTCAGCACACTTCTAGAAAAGCCTCAGAGAAATTAATCCCTTTAACAGCTGGGAGAGCCTAGCAGGGCTGTGTTGAATATTCCAATGGCAAAGCCTGAGAACTGGTGAATATATTTTCAATGGTTTGCCCATGCTGGATAAAGATGATGTAGATGTAGTATTTTTGAATAATTCTATTTTATGGCCAAGATCAGCAGAGTGAAGCACAGTATTCCTATGGCAAAGCCTAGCAAGCAGTGGTGAACTAATCCAATGGAAATTCTGGATGGCCACAGTGAAGTCCCAATGCACAATCAGCTGATGTGAACAAATCCAATGGTGAAACCCAGCAAGCAGTGATGGTGAAGTAATCCAATAGCATTCAGATGGATGGCCACACTGAAGTAATCCCAATGGTGATGTGGAAATCCAGTGGCAATGGCAAAGCCCAGCAAGAGATGAAGTGTAGTATTCAGCAAATCCAATGGTACATATGGTCCTAATGTTCAGCCTCAATCACAGGTCTCAGGATTCAGGATCAGGATGTGGTGGGGCATGTTCCTGAAGCAGTTCTGCTTCAAGATGGCGTTCAAGGAAGGAAGGTGTAACGCTGATGCGGACTGTTTGAGCAGGTATGGCACCAGGCAGCCGGAGGACACCACATAGATCATTTCGGTGGTGGCAGAGGAGGTTTTCTTGGAGGCTCAGGATGGAGATAGACCCATCCAGAAGGAGTTGGAGGACAACACCAAAAGGGTAAAGCGTGATCTAGTGAGTGGAGCTGTTTATTATCACAAGCTGAAGGACGGCCATCTGCTGAGGTTGCTCTGCATTCCGGATTCGCTGATTCCCAAGGTTTTGGAGGTGGCACATTGAGATAATTTGACAGGTCACGTGGGGAGTTGGAAGACCTGGCATCGGTTGAAGGATTTGTACTTCTGGCCCGGCATGTATCTTCAGGTGAAGAACTTCTGTCATGCTTGTATGCCGTGCCAGCTGTGTAATGTACCCCATCAAGCTCCATTTAGAGAGCTGATGCCCATTGTAGCTACCCAGTGGCTGCACACCATCGCCATGCATTACGCATTGTACGACCCGTTGTGGCGCAGTTGGTTTATGGTATACTGCGGTTGGCGGTCCCGGGTTCAATTCCCGGCACGGGCTTTGGCTCGGGGTACTGGTGAAATTGTGCCTCTCACATAGGGCCTTAGCTCTGAGAGGGGTACAGAATCTTCCTGTTGTGACCCGTCACTTCAGTAAATAAAAAATAATAAAAAAAAATTACATTAAGGTTTCCAAGTCCTCCAAAGGGAATAACTACATCTTGGAGGCCATAGATTTGTTCACCAAATGGATATGGTGCAAGGTGACAAAGCACACTGACGGTATGTCAGTGGCTCATTTTTTTCTTTATGACATCTATTTGCACTATGGTTTCCCAGAGCGGCTGTTGAGTGACAAGGGGACAGCGTTTCTGTCCAATGTGGTTGTTGCGCTGTGTCACCAGTTGGACATTCTCAAGGTGAATTCTAGCTCCTACCATCCAGCCACAAATGGACAGTGCAAACGCTCAAACCAGACTGTTATCAATTTGCTCGCGAAGTTTGTGGGAGACAATCCGAATAGGTGGGATGAGTTTCTCCCGCTCATCGTCTACCAGGTGAACACTTCCCACCAGGAGAGAATGAAAGTGATGCCATATGCGATTACCTTCAACATCAAGCCGAAGGTGATGTCTCTTATGCCATTTTTTGAGGGGCATCCGGTCAACTTGTGTGACCATGTGAAGTCAGGCTTCAGTAGTCTGCAGGACTTGGTGAGTTGCAATCTTGGTTTTGCCAGAGATGCGCAGGCAAGGTATCACAATCGTCATCATCGAAAGTCTACATTCCTGATAGACCAGAAGGTCTTTTAGTGTGACATTACCATTTCTGGTAAGGGCAAGACGTTGCGGCAGTTGTACTATGGGCCATTTATGATTGTTGGGAAGGTAAACGATAACTGCTGTGTCTTGAAGGATATTTGGAGTGACGTGGCGATTGTGAAGGAGTTTACCATTAACACTGAGCACCTGAAGCACTGCTATGAGACTGAAGCTGTGTACAAGGTCAAGTTGGATTGGCCCTCAAGAGAGGTGATTCTCATGTGGAGCCACTAGATTACTCCACCGACAGGGGCAATAGCAGCAACGAGGATGATGATGTCAGTTGACCACCTCCTGATAGGTGCCTGCCACATCTCCCGACAGCGGCAATAGCAGCGACGAGTATGATGGTGTCAGTTGACCACCTCCTGATAGGTGCCTGCCACATCTCCCGACTGCTGCTGATCCTGGGTTGGTCCCTGGAGTGGGTGGGTCTCAGGATATTTCTGCATCCTCTTCTGGAGAGCAGGCTGGCTTTGTTTGGGGTAGCCTAAGGATTTTTACTGAATCCCAGTGCTGGCCCAGAGGCTGTCGCTTTGGAAGGAGGTTGTCCGGCTGTGGATCCGATGTTGGCTACTACTGAGCAGCACAGTGGTGAGCTAGGTTCTATCGTTGATCTCCAGCCGGAAGCCAATTTCGTCCTCATGGGTGTGTATGGAGTTCTCTGCGTGAGTCCACTCCCTTTCAGCATTCTTGGGGATGCACCATGTTTAGGTCCGGAGGCAGATGGGTCTGCTGGTGCTGGTACCTCCTCTGAGGGGGGAGGTAATCTTTGGGTGACATTGTCTGAGGAGGAGTGCTGGAGTCGCCTGGGAGTTGTAGCAATTTCTCCTGCAATGGGTAGAGATATCTGGGAGAGTGACTTTGTGTCTTGTGGCTCTGGAGATAAGGATCAGAGTTGGTCTTCCTCCAGTCCACGTGAGACAGGAAGTCAGCTGGGGGTTCTGGATTATGGTGGTTCTCCTGAATTCTCCAGCAGGAGTCCTCTCCCCAACACTCCATGTCAGTCCACACCTCAGAGGAGTGGTCATGAGCATTTGGTAGCAGATCATCTTGCTAGATCTAGCACGCCGTGTATGTCTGCCTTGCTGCATGAGCCCAGTGGGAAGAGAGCACTGGGAGATCCTGGCAATCACATGACGGTCTCGGACTCTGCTTCAGACTCCAATGTCCAGATAGAGGAAGGTCCCCATGATTGTCATTCCGAATGTTTCAGAAGGGTGTCATCTAGAGTTGGGGGAGACATTCTTCCTTATCTGCATCCAAAGAAGCAGGGGCAAGTACTTCAGCGGTTCCTGGAGCTGTTGAGTTTCCGGAGGAGTCAGGGTGAGGGGCAAGTTGCCAAGGAGGGTTCCTTCCCCTGGGAGGAATTCTTGTTCTAGAGAGGAGACGATGAGGGTTCATTTGGATCCGTTCCTTCACTTTGTTAGGGCCTATATTTCTGGTACACCACCAGAGGTGGTGAGGGTGCAACGCCGCTGGACAAGTCAGGAGTGGTTAGCCAAGAGTAGCTTGGCTAATGAGGATTGGCCTGTCCAGTGTAAGCCGTGTGCGGGACCCAAGAGCTCTGGTGAGAGTTCTTGCCTGAAGTGTGTGCCTGTGCCTGTGCCGGATCGTGAGATTTGAAGAGATGGCAGTCACTGGTTGATGTCATCTGTGCCGACTCATCCGAGGCGGTCAAAGTGCCTCACCGTGCGAGGGTTGGTTTTCACAAATTCCAATTGGTGGCAGAAGGCTTGTATGGATGTAGAGGGAGCTCCTGTGCAGAAGCCTAGGTGTAGGCGTAGAAGAAGGGTTTCTAGGTTTTTGCAGTCCTCATATCGGTGTGGGAGTGATGTAGGTGGGCACTGGAGACCAGTACATGTACTTCCAGGCGGTTGTGGGCATTGGGCTGGCAGTGGAGGTGGGCTGTAACAGCCTGATTGGGCTGTTTTTGTGTTTTTCTGTCATGGGCTGGTTTAATGACCAGCCACCACAGATGACAGGCTGCCAGTACCTGCAGTAACCACCTAGTGGCCAGTTTTGGCAACTGGGTGGCTATTGCAGTCTGCTTTGTTTTTCAGTCTGCTTTTGCTGTCTGCTCAAAGGGTTGGCCCTCTAGTGGGTGTTTCCAGACAGCAGAAAGTCAGTTTGCTCTTCCATCTTGTTTTTCTTTTCTGGATTTGTTGGTTGGAGAAGATGGTGGTGCTGTTTCCTGAGTCTTGGTGTGCTGGGTGAAGTTTGCTGTTCTGACTGTTTTGGATTGTACCTGGTTTCTCCTGTTCTCCTGTGGCCATTCTTCTGGGTAGA
>JAQGBY010001759.1:0-27056 GCA_034698785.1 Mycogona germanica | reverse complement strand
GTTACTTCACATTTAACGTTTGCGTTTATCGCGTGTCATCGTGTAAACGTAAAATAGTCGGTAAATTTAAACAATTAGTTTTTTTTTTCATTGGTGGTTACTGTAAACCCAAGCAAAGCCGGGTAACATTCTTGTTTTACATAATCAGGACGTCTTATTTCAATTATTTCGTAAGATAATCTCGCAATATATTCATAAATGACACTCCCATTTAATCCAATGGTTACCTGTCAGCAATGAGCGCCACCTTGTAGTAGGTACTCTGCGAGGTGCTCTTATCAGAGGCGCGACTGTGGCGCAACGAGTCTAGTAGAGTGCCTTTTCCTGTTTCATGCTGTAGATTGAGGAAAGTGAGGAGGAGGAAGGGAGTGAAACAGATGGGGGTGGTAATTGGAGGGTGGGGATGATTGCGTTGCAGGTGAGAGGCAACGGAGCGTAAAATCGGCAGCAACATATATTTGTTCGGCGGCACTCGCCACACACGCGACTCGTTCTCGTTCACTCTCTCTCTCTCGATTCGCTCGACTTTTAATTAAATTCTGCATGCGCACATTTGTGGGTGTGGGTGGGGTTTGGGGGTAGATGGGAGGGGTGGGTGGGGCGTGAGTGAACGTTGGCCGCTTCAATACGCGAATGCGATTCCGAATGACCCTCAATTTGGCGATGCTGGTCATTGTCTCTTGGGAACCGCGCGGCTCGCCGATTGTATAAATTGATTGGTTATTTACCCTTTCACGCACCAATTAAACACGATCCACCAAAAATAAAAATAAAATTATTCTGATCTCGGCGAATCCTCTCTCTGTTTGTGTTTGGGATTAGTTTCGAAAATAGAACTATAATCTAAAACATCTGTCATTCAAATTAATATTGTCATTATTCAACAAACTGTCAATTATCCAAAAATCTCGAATTAACAGGTCTCAAATTTTTGATTAAACATAGGATGATTGATTATCTAAACGATCAGTCAAATAGTGATCATCGATATTTGTGTTTGATCCGAAATTTTAATTTCCGTATCGGGTCACCTGAATTTGGTGGAATCTTCCGATTTACATCCGGTTAAATCTCGCCACTCACAGAAAAGCAATTGACGACCAAGGATATCACGGTCTCAATCGTTTAAAGATAAATTTAATGCTAATTACCCCACTATTAATTGACAAGCATTATTTACTTTAAGCAGCAAAGGTTCCCTAATATCAGGAACGTTAACGTCACCGTGATGTGCTTTGCGGACAAGCATCAGAGGGGAGCTTTGTCGTAGCAGCGAATATCTTAATTTTGACTAGCCTCGGCTACCTAGGTAAGGATCTTTAACGTGTACCTGCAGGTACGAGTCTCACGGCTTTACTTCCATTCCGAAGGAAGGCGGTATACCGATAAAATCTCGGCCGGGAATTGAACTCGCGATCACGATGAACTGGTGTTAGTAATCCAACGCGCTAACCACTACCATCACATACGTCTCCTCTTACCATTCCATGTTGTGCCGTATGTGGTTGACACGACAGAAACCCTTCGTGTGTCCCACCACCGACCTCGCCACTGTCACCAACCTCCCTTTTGAGCGACCAGGTTATAGACCGAGGAGTTGGTGGGGGTTGTGGGTTGTGGGGCGGTGTGGGAGTGGGGGGGGGGTGTATTGTGCCAACTCGTGCTCGCCAAATCCCTTCTGGTAATTATGCTTAATTGGCGTCAGCCGAATGCCGATTGCGAATCCATTAATTCGCATGCACGACCTCCCGTCCACCTCCTCCAGTACGTGGCTCCATTGTGAGTGTGTGTGTGACGCAACAAGAGAAGCCACGACGGCCGGCCCATACGTTGTATGGACTGTGAGACTATGCTAGCGAACCTGGTGGCGACAAATATTCTTGCCTTTACCAGATGGACAACAGAAAAATGCTTTGGACTCAATCAACAACTCTTTGAGATATGGTAAAATGTCTTCTAACTGTCCAAGGTGTAATTTTGCTGTATAGCGTATATATTGATTATTAAGATGTTTATTTCTCGATCTGTGAATTTCGATGTCTTGATCATGTGCATTTGGTTATTTGGCTTGACGTTCAGTTGGTTATTCCAGTGTTGGTTGAGTGCGGACCAGTGATGTCGTCCGTCGTAACGCTTCCTCTCGTCGGATTTGAATTGGGTCTCGGTTGGATTAAGCCGATGCCTCTCGCTCCAATGCAATATGTTTGTTGTTGCCGTTAAATGCAAAGTAACGGTCTAGTGACCTCCTCCCCCCTGGTCCGGCACCACCACCACCCACTACCTATCCAACCCCTCCTTTTCGTCCTTTCCAAAAAGCCCTTGGCGGAGCAGCCGACAGCGTCTACTTAGACCCTCTTGTGCAGGCGTGTGCTGTCAGCGTGATAATCTCCTTAGCCCCGACTATCGGCTGCTGTGCCGGATTGAAGCTGCGACCGACGGACGGTCAAAGTGACACTCGACAAGCGTGAGGGGGGGGGGCTTAGACCGGGCGTCACGAGCGAAGGAGGTGGGTGGTTGGGGATCCTGGTGGCGCAATCGGCTTCTGCTCCGCGGCTATTTTGTTGTCGAATGTTATAATTATTTTCCATCCTTGGCCTCCAACGACATTTTATGACTGGTTCCGTCTTCTCCTGCCTCTTCAAAACAGCAGACTATTTTAATTGCAAATTTGGCTCCTTGCTGGTTAAAAATGGTTGAAAAGATGGAGATTGCTGAATTGAATTAGATTGTGTTACATGTTTTATTTCGGAGCTGAAGTTTTTTGGCTCCTTGCTGGTTAAAAAAGCACCTAGACGACGAAGTAGGTGGATAGGTCACCATAACGATACAGTTTATTATATTATTTGTAATTAGCTGACATTTATAAGTTATTGATTGTTCCAAAAGCATAATTGGTTTATCGGCATTTAAGAAATCATGGGAAATTTGTTAGAGATTCTTTCCTTAATTTGTAAATCGAAATTAACATTCGTAAATTGCATGGAAATTAATGACTAAGTGTTTCTACATTGTTTAATTTCTCCACAAACTTGTTCCTCGTTCTAAATTAGCTAATTAGTAATTAAGCATTATAATACCCTCCTGTGATGTAAACCATTCGGCTAAATAGCTGTTGAAACAGTCAGAAAATAGTTTTAAAAGCAAGGAAAGTAGTCCACCCTGGCAAGTGTGTGTCGCAACTGTACAAGGCGTTGCTCAGGACGAATACATTGTTCATTTGCGTGGGATGCGAGCGGGGTCGACATGGCAACCGTGCTCGGCAGATCGATCTCTGGCCGGAAGGCCTCTCTCTCTCACTCTGCTTCTAGAACCCAGGCTTCCCAGTCCGCTCTCTCTCACCGATTGGTCAGCCGTCAAGGTGGCCGCGTCTATCGCGACGAACGGTGCTTGCCTGCTGCACTTTCAAGCCGAGCAGCCGCGGGACACACCCAACCATTTGGACGGAGAAGGGGTTCGTCGTCACCACTCACCTAATAGTAACCGTTTCCGCTTTTGCCATGACGACGACGTCATGTGTCGTGCCGAGGGCCACCTATAAAGATACCAACGCCCATCATCAATGCTCTCGTCTTCCGGTTATCCTGGCCGGGCTCTGGATGGAGTGGTCGCTGAAGGAGGAAGGTCCTAGGAGGAGGAGGATTCGGATATACATGTATTAGTCTGACAGTTTTGTTTTGCTGTCGGTTCGCTTGTCTCGGCTGCCTTAATTGGCGCACGATATCGACGTGCCTTCCATGAGTGGACGACATGGGGGCTGGCCGCCGACCCAGCAGTGGAATGACGCGTACTCACTTCTTTTTCTTTCTTCCTTTTATCTGCTGCCGAGAGCTTGTTCATTTCGTCCGTCAACCACTGTCACGGCTAATTTTCGCTTCGAGATGCGAGTGACGTGCAGCACGTCGATCGGAAGACGCCAAACGGATCTTCCTTCTTCGCCGTCTCCTCCTCCTCCTCCACCACCATCTTCCCCAACCCCACCCATCTTCCACTCCAATAAACCAATGTCTATGGGTGTGCAGTCCGTCTGCATCCGTCGCATCTCTCGGACCACCCTACCCCCAATACACGCTTGTCAGCAATTTCCGGTCCTGCTCTCGCTTCTCGCTGCCTCTCCATTTCTCGCGACCGTTTCTTGGTTTGTCATGTCGTCGGAGCGAAGACATGGTCTTATATGACTGGAGCCGCTCATTGTTTCTGCAAACATGGCGAGGGTCAAGCATCGTTCGCTCGGAATTGAACATCAATTGGATGCCGGGCACGCTCCATGGCCGACTGGTAGACCGACTGGTGGTCGACACATCGCCAGATGCCGCATTCATAACATATTTTTTTATTAGGAAATCATTAGCGAAACTGTCTTTTTCTTAAATGACTTCTTTCTTACAAAACTTTGCTAATAAAATAATTAATAATTGTTATCAACATATTGATTCAAACCCATTATAAATTCCGTTTTGAAACTCATTCCCAAACTCGCCTTCTTCGAGCAACCATTTATTCTGTTTAACAATAATATTCTGTGAGTGGATTGCAGAATATGTGTTTAAAGCCCTGTTTACACAAGACACAAGAAAATTACACAAATAAATTATTTTATTTAGACAAAACCCTGCTAAAGCCCTGCTTACACTAGACCAGTTTTCATGGTTTGCTCCAGGTAAATGTCATTTTGTTGGGCACGTGCACATCCGATGATCCATTTGAAAATGACCACACATGGAGATTTTAAACTGGTTTATGTGGTTCACCAAAACAAAATTCCATTTCCATTAAGCAAAACAAAATGACCTCTTATGTCCTAATGTAGATGAGGCAAAACTTGAAGTTGAGCTCAATCTTTTCACTCCTCGATCTCTCTAGCATCATTTACGCATTCGCTCCATCGAAATGTTATTTTGTTTTGGTCAAACACATGCGCTAGCTTAAAATCTCTAGCGTGCTCATTTGAAATCTTTACACCCAAATCTTTAATCCAAAATCTTTAGGCCCAAACAAAATGTCATGTAATAAAGAAATAAAATGACTGATTGACTGCAATCGAGAGTCGCAGATCATCAATAAAGGAATAAAGATAAGCAGATTTGCTTTTCCGGCCTGCAAAATCAAATTATTAGTTGCTAACAGAATTATTTTATTTATTTTAATTTCTTGGGTTTTAGTAGGGTTTGGATAGTTTTAGGTGAGTTCATACGCGTGTCTTTTTGTTTCGCAAATCTGCAATTTCTTTATTTCCTGAACGATCTTGTTGCCGATTCTCGATTGCGGTCCATCAATCATTTAATTTTTTTGTTATTACTACCATCGTCTTCAGATTTACTATTTTGGAAAATGACATGTCCACGGCGGAGCAAAACGTCTAAAATGGGACCAGCGTACGTGAGCACTTTTCTCGAGATCGATCCTCGTGTCTTCAAGAACATCCCCATGACCCCCAGCGTAAATCGACCTCGATCTCCGTGTCTTGAGACCATCCAAGTTTTGTGAGTCATATTAAAACGACAGTAAGTGAATTTGTTGCAGGCGCTCGCGTTTTACTGGATCTTTTAAAGCCTCTCTCTCTCTCGCCAGAACGACGAGAGTCGAATGGCTCGAACATTGATCTCGGCTGGCGGCTGCCCTGCTCATGCTCTCCTCTTTCCATCTCATATTAACCAGATGCTGCTGGTGGATCTTCTCACGCGTGCCACCGCCACCACCACCACCTCCTGCCTAGCCACTTCCTCCCCATCCACCCTTTATCCTCTATCCTCTCTACTCCTTTCCTCCCCCGCTCATAAAAATGGTGGCGTATGCGAAGCCGGGATACAGAGAGAGAGAACGCGCAACATATGCCAACGCATTAAATGATAAGAAAATTGTACATTCGCCTCTTATTGTTCTAATAATAATAATAACAATAGTAACTGGCAACAGCATGCGGTGATGCGACGCAGCCTGCGAAACTCGTTTTGCTTTCAAATTCATTTCGCTTTTGTTAGTGACGCCGCTCGTCACTAAGCACACAGCACCTCCCGACGCCTGGATACGTGGGTTTTGGTGTTTGAAGGGGGCAAAACAGGGTCTGGGCTGCTGGAAACGCCCAATTGTCTGCAATTGAATGAGCACGCCATATCAGAGTTTCCTCCCATCCCCCCACTACTTTCCTCACCACCATCCTTTGCAACAAACCAGACGATAGGGAAAGTGGTGAGGCTATTTGAGGTCGTAGATGGTCAGTCTGGATGCCGCATCGACCCTCATGTCCCTTATCCTCCTGGAGCGAGACAACACCTGAATCCATATCTTGAGGTCTCTTTTGATTGTAATAGTTGTTATTGACTATGTTAAATGGTTTTATCTCTATACTAGATTGGTTTTTGAGCGTACCGTTGGACGTGGACGACCAGAGCACATGACTGGAGCTTCTGTTGGCATATGATTGTGTCTATTTCGTGTTGGATAGTCCGTCATCGATCGTGGATGAGCGTTCCGCTTTACGTACGTGATGGGATCTTAAGGATCTTAAGGAAACAACAGCACGGGGGGTGTTCGTCCTTCCATCCATCTCTCTTTTCCTATAGTCGCCTCGTGACAGGTGTGTACGGAGGACTGGGGTAGGATTAGCGGCGTCAAAAAATGAGGAGCGAGGCGCTAATGATTATTGATGAGAATTTCAGCGCAGGTCAGGCAATCTTTGTTATAATCTGTTCCAATCCGAGGTATGGATACTTTTCCGTCATCCATATTATAGTACCTCTTTATACACTAGTTTTTCTAGATTTCTCCTAGTGGTCGAAAGATGCATTGACCAGACGCCATGCGTGTTATTTATATTGGATTTGTCTCTGTCCTGTTGTGGTTTGCTCGGTTCTATGGAATTGAGTCTCGCGGACCTAAATAAAATTGGGGGAGTCGGCTATATTCATTTAGAGCTCTTTCTTCCATCCCCCTTCTTGGTTTCTGTTTATTCGCCGCAAACATTAATTTGATTTCATCGCCTTCAATATAAACATCAAAAACAGCCGTCCGAAAGTTGAAATGAAAACGACGCCCACCTAGCTAGTAGTTGCCGCTGACAACAGCAGAGGGCGCGTCGTCGTCTCGTGTTGTTTTTTTGGGGGGAGTTGCAAGTGTAATTGAGAGAAGATGGTGTGGGCGGGTTTGGGAGGAAGGTGGCGATGACGTGGGTGTGGGGTGACGGGGGGATGTTCATGGATGTGGTCCCTCCAATTGTGTATATTCGACAAGGCATGGTGTGGACCGGGGCGACGTCGGCGTTTTGCTCGCGTTAATTGATCAGTTGGACGGAAAAGCACCAGGCGGAGCTGCTATCGTCGCTCGCCATGCACCGTCGTCGTTCCACCTGGAGACACGGTTTCGAGATTGCGATTTCAGCTGTACTCCTTCATCCCCGCTCAACTTTCCTCAGGAATAGTTCCTTTAGTATTTTTCGTTCGGTTGCGTCGTGGAAATATTTCCGTTTTTTATCCACTATATAATCACATATGGGCTCATCGACCTAGGCTACCCGACATGTACATGTACTATTGATATATATTGTTCTGTAACTCACAATGTATAATAAAATAATTTAAAGGGCAGAAGATTGTCTTGTGACAACATATGGGTCTGGCTCTTGGCCAGGGCTGGATGAAAGACAAACCCCATTCCCCATAGTTGGGAAAGTGACGCGTCTAGCTATTGAAACTGATATACGCGCCCCTGTCGTGTGTTTGAGTTATGGATGCGTTTGAATTAGAAAACGCACCCCTCATTCAAGTCAAAATAAATTAATAACCTTCTCAGACCAGAGTTTCAACGGGGTCATATTTCGGAAAAAAGTTTCTATTTCAGACAAATGCTATCAAAATAATTATCTACATTATAAAAAAAGCATCACACAATATAAAAAAGCATCAGTTCATTCAGAAATGAAATGTTCCAATTTTGATCCCTTAATGTGAATGAACTCATTAAGGGATTGGAACATTTCGTTTCCGAATAAATGAAAATGAATTAGATATACACAGATTTAGATTTAGACAGAATTAGATATCTTCATAAAATTGTAAGAATTTTGGAATTATTTTCGTGGTGATAGAAAAATGATATTATTTGAATAACGCAGCAACACCAATCACATAATGCCTAATCACCAAGATTGATACAGAAACTCCTGTTGTGATATACACTTCAGTGAATTAGAAAAAATAGTGCAGCATACTGCACCCCTGGTCCCACTAGTATAATAATTTTTGATGTTATTTATTTACTTGGAACATAAACTGTTTTTTACGCTGGTCACTCGGATACACCGAACATTAAGAACAAAGGTTAAATTGTCAATATTTTTTTAAACAAAACTGTGCTATTTGCCTCGTCGTTCTATTGCTTCTCTATACACCAACATTTTCTACATTATTCGTAACCGAAGTAGGCCGATTACAACATGGGGTTTCCCGACTTCGAACGTAATGGACGCGACTTTGAGAAGAAAAAAACAGTGCGTGTATTGCGGTACAGCATCAGGGGGAGCTTTTATTACCCGTAATGTCTTTTGCATTCGCTTGGAGCCACTCGCGTTACCTAGCGATGCGATGACGCAGATAAGCACCTACCTGTGTTGTAAGGGACTGGGGGTGGAGGGAAAGAGTTGTAAGCCTCAGCTTCTGAGAAAGGAAGAGGGGGGAAAATAAACTCATTTGAAACAGATATTCTGTGTATTGTTTAGAGATGCGCTCGCGAATTGTTATTGTTTCGAGGAAAGCGAACGTCTTAGATGGCACGGCGAGTCGCTCCTTCTTGATCGCGATGAAACTGCTGCTACCGTATCCCGGGTTACCGGATATCGAAGATGGATTACAGGGTGTCGTCCCCTTCGTTGCTGATCCGTACGGGATTTATTTCAGAAATTCAGAAACCAAGGAATGAGTTTAGGAGCTGCAATCTCGGAAACGCGGTTCAACTGTAATGAGATCCTGCACCCTTTGTATATATATATGTGTAGATGTATATGAGTTCGATGTTTTAGCATTACTGAAGGATGGCACAGGGGTCTGGAGTGGTTGAGAGGTAGCGCGTTCGCCTCAAAAGCCCGTGATCGCGGTTTCGATTCCGGTCGACGCCTTCGGAATTTTTCGGGCGAGAGAAATTCCTTCACGCGTCTTCTTTCGGAATAGAAGTAAAATCATGACCCGTACCTGTACGATATCGGGACGTTAAAGATCCCTCTCCTAGGCAGCGTAGGTTAGGCAAAATTTCCAGGGCGCTGGCTGGGTCGGTTTTGAGATGTAATCATTGGTAAACCCCCTTAACAGATATTTATTAGTAGGGTGGCACATTTTTTACCAGTACACCACGAAATCGAATGAACGAGAGGGATCACACCGGAAATCTAACTCGCAACCGACTGGATTGCGACTGGTCGCCCAAACCACACAGTTCATAACAGAAATTGCACAGGTTGGCACACTTGATGACCAATCGTCTTGATAATTAATCCTCTCGTTTGATCGAATTCTTTATCTGGAAATGAGAGGCGAGTGTTCGGTGTTTCATTTTAAATTGAGTAGTCGTGAGAAATTGTTCTCAAGGAGGGCCACACCCAACGTCTTCGACATTTGCCTACTCGCATTTTTGAGCACCCTGCACACTTTTGCTGAGATGCTGTTTTCTCTCCGCTAATGCAACTAATGCAATGAGCGTACGTGCATAAATAAATAGATTAGACGCGCGCACGAAAAAATAACTGCGTCGCGCGTTGAAGGAGTTTGGAGAGAGATAGAATAGAGAGTAAGGTGGATGGAGGCGAGGAGCAGAAGAGGACTCACTCTGGTCGAGGCAGCTCCGACACCGGCGCAGCACAAATTCACGCTCAACTCCCAAATGTAGGAGTGCACCAGGAGTGAAACAGCCCCGCTCCGCCCGCAGCCAAATGCAGCACCACCACCATCACCGCCACCACTACCGCCGCCGCCGCCGCCGCCACTTAATTGATCCATTTTTAGGCAAAGCAAAAAAAAAACACTATAGCGTTAATGCGAATTTTCAGGCAACGAGTTCTCGGAGAAGATGATTGAAGCCAACAACTCCCCCCCCCTTCGCCAACAGACCACCCGGGTTCAGCACACAAACTCCCTCACTCTCGTTCACAGAGTCGAACGTCTCTTGAGCACTCGGAATTATTATCGATAGTCGGTTAGCGAGCACGGTCATGGGGGGCATTCCGAAAGTACGCTTTTAAAACTGTTCACGTTATTAGTCAATTTTTGGTAGCTCTTATAACCGACTCCTCCGATTTTAATTTCACAATGAATCTCTATCCCACAATCTCATATCTATCTTGAGCGATTTGTTAAGGAGTTTTGTCGCATCTTCCTGTATGTTCGAGGTTCACATCTCCGGACCTGAATTTTGCAAACCATTCTCGCAATGTTTTTTTCTTTAGGGGCGTTGTTGTCGAACGTTTTTTTGAAGATTTTCACTAATTTTATTTTTTAATCGTAAGTCTGAATATGAAAAAATGGCGGACACCTTTTACATGACCCAAAAACTGTCCTTCACCTAAAGAGTTATCATGTAGATCCTAAACTCTTTTAATAATCTAGTTCCATTGGCGGAGTGCGTTTAGACATTGTCGCTCTCGATTGACCATTCACCCATCTCAATTGTGTTCGAAAATTTCAAATATGCTTGAGAGAGGGTGCGTTCAACTTTGAACAAGATTAGACCACGCGATCTGTATCGCTCGCGACGGACACAATCTGAAAGAGAAATTTGCCAAAATCAGCTGTTATTTCTCAAGTAGCCTGAAATACGCTCACCGTATAACTAGGATATAGACGACGTCGTGTTCATTTTGAACATGACGTCATGTGGAGACCGGAAAACCGCCATTTTTTAGTCACGGTCGATGCGCATCGTTTCAGTTGAGCACCACCTAGGAGCCCCATTTTGATTCTCAGTTGCTTTTACTCGTTAGTTTATAATCCGATCAACAGCTTATGAATTAAACGTTGATTGACGATAAATATACTAAGGAAAATTGTGCAGACTTTTGTCTTGTTCCCTTCCAAAAAAAAAAAAAAATGGTAACGCTATAGTTTTCCTTTCCGCGCTGCACTTTTCCTTTGCCGCTGTCTCGTCGAATTAGCGATAAAACGCGATAATGGAGTGGCTCGCGCGATAATCATTGCCGTGTTTTTGGCGTGCTCGCTTTACCCCCTCCCCCATACCCCTAGGAACCCCCTTTTACCCACCCACACCTTCTCCTCCTCGCCTTTCCCTCCCCCGAAAAAGATAGTCGGCGGGTGTCATCCAGATAAGCGCCAAGGCAATTTTTTCTTCTCTAAAACATGGGGCTGGCATGCTCGCGTCTTCAATTACAGAACAACTCTCGCGAGAACTTATAATGGACAAATTAAGTGCGACGATTTCTTCATCCTCCCCCCCTTCCCCATTCTCCTTCCCCCCCCCCTTCATCTTCTCGTTGAACACGAATTGAAAGTTGTCACATTGTCTGTGACACATTGGAGAGGGTTGGCGTGCCAACCGCACTCCAGGACTACCAATAATAACTGGCGTCAGCGAAATCGCCATCTCGACAGGTGGAGAAGAGATTCGGATGAAGAGAGTCTTACCGAAGGTGTCACACTGACGACGGCTCGCCCAAACCTAGTCCAATGATTAGCGATGTCGGCTAGCATAAACTATTACAACAAGTAGTAGACAACAGTCGAGCTGTAGGAGGTGTGTCGTCATTGGTGGGAGTCTTCGCAGGTGGTAGTCGCAGAAGGAGCGTCGTCTTCACCAACTTAACACTTCCGGTTGGTTTTATGTTTTTCTTGGAACTAGCGCCGCTGTTACACGGACTTGGCAGTGGTGGGGTGGCGTGATCGCGGGTTCAATTCCCGTCCGAGAGCTCTGGAATTTTTCTGGGGGAGATAAATTCATACAGGCCTGAAATGGTAGTATAAAGCGAGCGGTGACGTCACCGTCGCGGGCAAGAGACACTGATGTCGTACACATGGCGAAGAAAAGAGGTCTCGAACCGAAGTAGCTGAGTAAGGGAGGGGATCGGATGTGACTGGTGATGCCTTCTGGTGGCGGGCGAGTATGTTGCTGCCCCGCGTGGCGAGGCAATCACGCAATGCCGTCTCTTCCGGTCGGACTCTGTTTCATTATACAGGATTTGTGACGTCGTCTCACTAGGGAATGAGATATATTAAATTTTGCTTAATACATTTATGAATGTTGGATCGGCCAAGATTTACTGTTTACCTTTTTCGATGTCACTTCGAAACCGGATTATTTGGTGGAGTTTTTAAGGGTCGCTTTTTGTTAAAGGTCAGGTGGTTTCGACTTCGTCGCCAGTGCTGTCAGATAATGTAGACGCGCGATTGAGTTGCGAAATACACGTGTTTGTGTGTGTGTTAGAGAGAGAGAGGGGTTAGATAGAATTTGTGTCGCCATCGGTTAGCGTGGTGGATTCACCGCATGCGCCATCTAATCACGTTACAATGGCTGGCATCGCTACTCTCTTCGCAACATGTAGACGTATGTTCGTGGCGTGTCACTCGCGCACCGAGCCAGGTGATACACGGGAAATACGAGCAGGGGGCAACTAGATATTGGGGGGGGGGATGAGAGAGAGAGAGAGAAGAATGAGGGGGTGAGGTGGATATTGGAGCACCGTCGTCGTTGTCGTTGTCGAGATTAAATTTCGGAATCGGTGGAGCTGTGCACATGGGCGTGGATCTAATGGCGACAGGTTTTAAATTGGATCCGCGGCTAAGAAAAATATCGCCACGTTGCGCTAATTCCGTAAATTTAATTTGGACGCGCTTAAAGCAACAACGTGTGCGGTGCAATCCAATGATTGTCTGCCGCCGAAGCTGCCGAATTACCCCCACCCCGTTCTACCCCCCCATCACCCAACTCCTCTCAGCCACCTTCGAATCGAACCTATTTCGATTCGATGGTGACGACGATCTGTGGACACGATGAGGATGTTTCATTTGTGGAAACAGAATCGGCACGAAATATCTCTCTCTCAAAATCAATTAAAAATGGGGGGAAAAGATGTAAATAATAAAAACCATTTCCACCACTTGTCCCATAACGAAGTATCATTCAGATCTTGAGAGAATCAAATCCACCGATCTTGTTTCTTCTGTGGCGATGTATCGTGTAGTTTCTTGTTCGGTTACATTTTTTTTTCTCGACCACATTTATAGCGTCTCACGATATTTTCTGAACATTTTTTTTTTTTTGGTTTGAGTCCCCAATCTTGCTGATTCCGTCTAACTAGTCACTTGGGTCTACTTAGACAAAACTGAGCGTCTCCACACACACAATTCCACCTTCTTTCCCCTCCCCTTCCCTCGCTTTCCTTCGCCAAAAAAAGAAGGAGAATTGATTTGGAAACGTGTGCGCAAGATTAATCACCTGTCACAGCCACTTTGGGGATGCGCACCCAATTAACGCGGGACCGGTGTGGGCGGGTGAGGCGGAGGGAAGAGAATTTGGGGCTCTGACTCCAATTACTACGAAAGACGAACGAGTGGTTGTATCAAATATCTGAGACAAAAAAAATGAATAAAAAACTGAGACGAAAGTACTTTGGTTCCGGATTTGGACGTGAAACCATCTCAACAGTATTTACTTTAGAATTATCTTCCGGGGCAGAGATCCGAGCCAAAAAAAATTGTTTCAATTTGAGCACGGAAGCCTCGAGATTTGAGATGCCTCGAGATGCACAAGTATTGATTGACCCTCGGTATTAGTGTTGGTGGTGTTGCTGGTGACACATTTGGGGGAGCAGTAACCGAGATTTGGTAGCAGAAACAACATAAAATGGAGTCCCGAATTTCTTTTATTATAAGATACATTTTTTTTAGAAATGTAGACTGATTTTCTTGAAACTTGGACTTTTCACAGCACAGGAAGTGCAGTCCCCGAGTACAGGAAGTGCTGCATCACAACGACTATTCAATTTGGGCGTTCCAAAATGTCGCTTAGACCGAACCGTGATAGTGTTTTTATGAAAAACGATAAAGTACCAGACGATTTTTGAAAGTGTCTCTGGAGAAAATCTATTATAGCTGCCATTTTTCTTGATTCAGCTATTACAACTCATAACTGTTTTAATATTGTTGAGCAAATTCATCCTGAAACTTTTCACTTGAAACATTGAAAATATGTTTTTCTCGACAACAAAATAAATACGCGTTCCACTGTATCCCAGTGGATCTCATTGTCTCAACCGTTGGAACCTGCAATAAAGTCCTTTTTCAGGTCCCTTTGTCTCCCCCAGTTCGGTCATTCTCTTATTTTGACTGTTACGTCTCACCATTTTCCGCCGCCTCCTCCTCCTCCTTCTGTCTTTCCCTTTGATTGTTCTCTTTTTATTCCTCCCAATCATCGATCCTAATGACGAGCGGCTCTCGATGGAGTGCAACCGAATTCATTAAACTTGGAATGGCTCACAAGTAGTCGCAGCAAATGTCTCCGCAAAAATAAAAGTGGCTCCCCGATGAATGAATCATTTACATTGGCAACCATCCCAACCCATCTCACCGCTCTCGTCTATCGCCTTGCCCTTTGATGGAGAATGAAGTGATGGTGGTGGTGGTGGTGGCGACTGGAACTCTCCACTCCACTCTCTCCATCGTCCGCATTCCAGTCTGTTCCACCGCCACCCCCACCACCCAGCCCCTCCGCCGACCGCTCCTTTGTCTTAACTTTTCACTTTCCAAATTGAAGAGAGAGAGAGAGGGGGCACTCGGACAAGCCCCGTTCTGCTCGTCCGCCCACGGGATTTCCAATCGCCAATTTAATCGAACGTCGACTCTTTCATGTTTTCTCCCGCCACTCTTAAGCGTCCTCTTATTATCCCCTCACCACACCTCCCCCAGCTCCTCGCACCGGTTCAATAACACTGTTGTCGGAAGACGTTATCGCCCTATCGTAGCCTGTTTGTTGACCCGAGCCACTATAATTGATTTTCATGAGCGAGCGAAAGAGAGAACATTATGCTTGTATTTAAAAAACATTTGGTGAACATTTGAAAAATAATTTCTATGCGGTTGTAGTTATCGTGATAGAAAAATTGGATTGCCAATAGTTTGCCCGAGTTTGTTTTTTTAAATTCAAATATATACTTAGTTTAGACGAGTATAGGAATAAGGGAGTATATATAAGGAACCTTTTTTATATATGTTTGGGAAGAATGATGTGAACTGTACAAAGAGATTTTATTCGCATGAATTTGTCCAACTGTGGCTGGAGAGTGGGCGGGCCATCATGTCCCTTGAAGGAAGGATCGTGATTCCATCGTAAGAATCGTTTCACTCTTTTATTGCAGGCAGGTCACGTTTGTGGCGACGACCGCGATCTGATCGACGGTCGACCCACCGGCTCCATCCGAGTCTCCTTTGGCTACATGTCGTCCGGCGATGACGTCAGACGCATCCTGGACATGGTGGACGCTTGTTTCGTGGAGCTGGTCACGCCGGCCACCGCCGCTCAGCAGCAGCGACTCATTAACGATTCGATAAGCTGTTGGCCGACGGACGAAATCAATCTTGATAAGGACAGGGATCGCCTTGCGCTCCCCTTCCATCTAGAGCCGGAGTCGGTTGAGAGTTGTCGCTGCGCCCAGCACGGGCTGGATCGCTGTGTCGGCACCCACCTTCGTTCCGTGAAGCTGTTTCCGGTCAAGTCGTGCGCCGCCTTTCAGGTACGTCGAACAGTGGATCTGATCAGAGTTGCAAAGGGCACAACCTCAACAGTCTGCCTTAGCTAGATTTGCTCAAGACGTTTTTGTATTTCCAAACTATAACAATTGTTTTTTCTAAGTAGCGATTTGTTAAATGTTTACCATCTTCACCATCCTTAAGGCGTTTTTTACGGATATCATTATTCGTTAAAATTTATAATTTACTATTCCCTTATCTGCTAACCGTTGCAGCGTCTGACTAAAGGTAAGTTTGACTCATACTTCAATTAATATTTTCCCCCAGAGCAGCAAGTCTTACAAACTCTGAAACACTGAGTCTTGTCAAAATTGCACAACGCAATCTTTGACACTTGTCTTTCGACCTCGCGAACTTAATATAATTATAAATTAGATTGACAATTGTGAACTTAAGTTTCTTAGTTACTGTGATCCAGCACTGTCCTGAATGTTATATTCAAAGACGATGAAAATAATTTTTGTGAAACATTAAATTTTGAATCAACTGTAAATTTGTAAACCTTGATTGAACTGCTGCTCCACTTGATTTGTGTCGGTAGGTGAGTCGCTGGGAGTTGGGAAATCGAGGTCTTCTCTACGACCGTGACTGGATGATTGTGACCGGTGCTGGCCTTAGTCTCACACAGAAGCGTGAGCCCCGGATGTGCCTCATCAAGCCGCTAATTGATCTGCGTAACGGCCGACTTATTTTACGCTACCAAGGTGAGCACTACCCTGCCTTTATATAATCCTTTATTATAAGCCATACAGTGGTCACCCTGTCTGAGACGGCATTGTGTGATTGCCCTGCAACACGGGACAGCAACATACTCGCCCGACACCAACCCTTGATCCTCTCACTGGGCTTCGTCGGTTCGATACCTCTTTTCCTAGAAAGTCAGCGAAGTCAGTGACTCTCACCCGCTGCAATGACGTCAGCACCTGCTTCCATTCCAAAGGAAGATCTGTTTAGGAAATTTCTTTTGCCAGAAAAGTTTCAGAGGTCTCTGTATGGAATTGAACCATTGATCACGGCACCACCCCATTGCTTGTCCTTGCGGCAAGTTTAAGTGATAGTTAGCAATAATTCAAACTTATTTTGGGTGCACCATTGTAGGGATGATGTGGAACAGAGCTGGTCTTTCATCAGAATTGGTTCAATTTTCCAGTTTCGAGAGGAGTTCCCATAGTCCTTCATAGCGTTACTGATTTTTTAAAAAAATCGTTCGTGTAATTAATTAAATATATAGCTCTGCAATTGGCCGCTTGATTACCGAGACTGATTCGAATTGATGATGAGGCGTTGAGCATGCTCGCATTTTCAAAATGCCCAATCACTATTGCCTTTGTTAGGACAAACTCGTTCTCACGTGGTTCCCATTATCTTTAAAAATGGATGCCATTCATTGATTCATTCATCTCCCGGTGTAGGTGTGGCTGACATCAGCGTACCTTTGGCTCGTGATTACAATAACGGCACTCGCATATCCACCAGCCTGTGCCATCAGACCAAGGTGTGCGGAGACAGGTAAGTCCCTCCATCCTTTGTTGCTGAACGCTGATGGATGTTCGTGGTTCGTGTTCCTAGGAAATTGGGAACCGTTAATCGTTGGTAATGTCGGCTAGCCATTCAGGTGGGGAGATTGCCCAAGGATAATAAATCATTGTCTTTCGGCGAGTGTCGCTAAGCGGGACGCGGAAAAACAATAGAATATGAGAATATGGTGTAGAAAGATTAGCGGTGAAATTGATTATATCGGTAGGAATATACTGTATTTTTTTAATTTAGCACTGCGGTGAACAACTATAATTAATTATTTCTCTCGTTTTATTGTTATCGACCTCATTTTACCTCAGAACTTGTTTGAAGTCTGTCTTTTGTGCCATCGAATTGAGCTCTGTAATGAGAGAGCTTCTATCTGCAGGGTCTCCAAAGGTCGGAAATGACTTGACGGCATCTAACGCACACATGACATCTTATACACTGATGATTCTTTTAGAATTGACGCCACCGACTGCGGTGACGACGTTGCCGAATGGCTGTCAGAGGTCACTGGCATTCCGGGTTGTCGCCTGCTTCGCCAGATGTCGCACTGCTCTCGCTCCAGCTCCAATCGCAGGAAAGGTGAACTCATTTTTCAATGCAGATTTGTGAAAGTGGAACGATCTGTTTATGAACTTTCCAAATTCATTAGATACCACACATTTGTTTTGAAGAAAAAAAAATAGAAAGTCTTTCTTCCGAAGTTACAAGTTTAAAAATTCTGTGTAATTTGAGACTGCTTTTGAAAACGAAAAAGTTATCAGTTTTCCAAGTATAAAACGGCAGTCAATTGGAAGACGAAACGTAATTACAATTATTTAAGTTTAAAGTGTACTTTCCGAATTGTTCTCTCAGTGTCATCGCTGGTGCCGTCGTCCCTGTCACTGGCCAACGAAGCCCAGTACCTGCTGTTGAACCGAGCGAGCGCCTCCGTCTTGGCCAGCAAGATCCGCGAACGACGGTACGCGTTCAGCGGCAATGGGGCCGACATTCCGGCCGATGACCGCTGCGATGACTTCTCTGATCCCGATGACCTAGACGTGGACAAACTGCTCTCCCGCTTTCGTGGCAACCTGGAGGTGGACGGAGCCGCACCATTCGATGAGGAGCGCTGGACGCAGCTGCGCATCGGACCACGCACTTACCAGGTGACTACGACCGGAATTATACAAGTATACAATTATACAAAGGGTGGAAAACATGGAAATGTCAGTGTTTTAGAAATGTTGAAATCTTATTGATTATAAAGATCCATTGTAGGAATCCTAAATAACAAGCCGCCAATCCATGACGAATTATAATTCAAGAGACACCTATCCAAAATTATAATAAATCAGCCGCCTATCCATGATCCATATTGAAATTTATAATTGATG
Source organism: Mycogona germanica (assembly GCA_034698785.1). Taxonomy (NCBI): domain Eukaryota; kingdom Metazoa; phylum Arthropoda; class Diplopoda; order Chordeumatida; family Chordeumatidae; genus Mycogona; species Mycogona germanica. Next base: position 8,422 of record JAQGBY010001759.1, on the reverse strand, counting down.
ATCCATGGTATAAATTATAATTCAAGTGCCACCAATTCATTATCCATGATAAGATTTAAGCACCTCAGTTTATATCCAAGTGCGGGGAAATCTCTCATCTATTATTTGAGATGCAGATTTTTAATTTTTGCTGTACTGTAAAAATCGATATCGTACTGAAAATGATTGTTTGATGAAGAGATTCGTTTATTGTACAATAATGACATTACGCCTTGAGAGAATTTTTTCAAACGACGCGAGCGGTGATGTTCTGAAATGCTAGTTAGGAGAGGTTAGAGGAGAGAATCATGAGACCAAGCGGTCCAGCGCTGACGCCCACCCACATGAGAAATGCGAGGGATGGCTGGCAGAAAGGAGAGAGGGATGAGACCGGATGGTGATCGGTGGCCACGTCCTCGCCAGCTGCCGATGCAACCACATTTGGCGGTCGGAAATGATGCGATTATTTTGGCAATCGAGCTCTCCAGTGCTGCGACTCATAAAGCGCACATCGTTTGTTGGTGGATTCATTAAATTCGGACGACAATCGACAGAGCTCTAGAGAGAGAGGGCGTGCTGCTATCGATCCACAAATATCTAACTCGACAAATTGCTGAACGTCAACCAGTGCATTCGTAGGCACCATCAACATCAAACATTGCGAATAATTTGCAAAACATGCGCATTATATCCGCAAGCAACCCCGAAGGGGAGGAAGTGATGCCTGATTCGAATGACAAATTGTGCGTTTGTGAATCTCTGAGATTGTTAAAATGTCAATATACTTTGCCCATGTGTTGACCAGCTCGACCAGTGGCTTTGTACTTATCCGCTTACGCATTTTCTTTTTAAATATGTGAATAGGTGCAAGGTCCGTGCAGCCGATGTCAGATGGTGTGCATCAATCAGGATTCTGGCAACCGCACACGGGAACCGTTGGTGACGCTGGCCTCCACTAGAGGACGTCAAGGGGTAAATGACATTTGGAAACCTCAAGGCTTTGTGGGAGGAGGGCATGTTGCGAGTATGTTGCTGCCCCCGTTGTAAGGCAATCACACAATACATTACAGACTCTGTCTTATAATATAGGTTGAATCTGGGCTGATTTCAATTGGGAATGAATCATTTACTGCACTTTTGCTATCAATTTAAGAAAGAGGATATGCGGGTACTAACTATATCCAATCATGCTTATCCGAATTGCAATTTCAGATTCACTTTGGAGTTTATCTGAGCTGCGATCACGACGTCGACCTGCGTCAGGACGGCATCTCGAGAAAAGCTTCGCCAATCGTCCCAGCCCCTGAATGCGTGATCCGAGTTGGAGATCCCGTGGTGGTGGTCATTTCATCCACCACGTCAAGCCGCTAGTAACTGAACGGAACTAGTTGCCCTGGCCAAGCAGTTTATATTACGAAGAAATTGTAGCGCATTCTCGAATGGTACTTTTGGATTTCAAATATGCTGGAGAGGGGTGCGTCTTAATTTCAAAACCATTCGGCCACGCGATCTGTATTTCAGGAAAGTGCCCGTCAACTTGGAGGTCAGTTAGTCTGTCTCAAGTAATCTGAAGTATAATATTCAGTGTAACTAATATATTACTTATTTATTGCATTTGTGATTGATGCGCATGCGCTTCTCATGTCACATTTTAAATTGATTCACGTAGCTAGAGTTCGCACCATTTCAAACTTTTTCGCAGCATTAGTTTGGCCAGAATTTTCAAATATCAATTGCAGCATTCCAGTATGTTGATCCTCCTCAATTTTATTAGTAAAATGAAAATAGTTTTTCAACACATTGCATTTTGAAATTTTTGAAATTGCAGTCTGTCTAAAAATTATTTTCATTTTTCGAGTATAGAGTTATTGTTTAAATTTTTATTTTGATAGTACTATATATCTGTTGTAGATGTCTCACACTATGGGTTATATTGATTTGATTATATTAGTCTAGTCATAGTATTAGTCTAGTTAATTAGTTAATAATTTTACATATTGTAATTATGTTATCATATTTGTTATTATATGATCCTGTTCAACCGTCTCAGTAGATGCAAAGTATTATTTGTAAATGAAATAAAAATCACCACCCATGTCCACCCATGTATGAACTGCTCTTGTTTATGCAACGTTTGAAGACAAATCAATTCAGAGCGAATTTTTTCAATAAAAAAAATTTAATTTTTTAAAATACCAAATGACGTTCTCACAAAAATACCAACAGCTGACGTTGCTCTGCACGTTGACGTCATACATCTTCGCAAACTTTAATTGAGCGTTTAACGCAGACAGCCCAGCTCACCCATAGAGGGCAGCACTTGTCAATGTCTTCAATGACAACTTGTTGAGATGGGCGATAGTCCAAGGAAAAACAATCAATCGATAGTGCGTTTTCGCACCGGCCAATTGTTCAGGATTGGTAGTTGCTTATGCTGTAGACAGGAACAAGTCACAATAGCCTGCGTCGTTTTCTTCGGCTCACGCATAGTCGAGAGCTATAGGTTTGAGTGGATTTGTTCCTGTTCCAAGTGATTCGACCACGCATAGTAAATGTTTGACAATCGTTCATCATAACATTTTTCCCGCCTTGTTGTCTTTTGTTGCTTTGCCAAATTTTTCTTAAGTTTTCGGCAATATTTTGCGCACAGAATTCCTAAGAGTAGAAAACCGTATTTGGTAAGATGTCGGGGCTTCTCAACTGCTGCGAAGAATATTTCGGCACCACAAATTTATACGATGTATTGGGTATTCAAGCGACATCAAAACCAGAAGATGGTAAGTACCCGACATTTGTTTCCTTGTTTGACGCATCTTTGAGTCTTCTCACCAGACCAAAGCCTTCTGATTGCAATTCGAATTTGGGAACGATGATCACACAAAAATGGCAATTAGTAAGTCTGGTGCTTTACAGGTTGGTTAAGGCTAGGCAATATTTCATTGACGTGAACAGATTGACCCCATCTGTTCAGGATGATTATCAAAGACTTGGACAAATTTGGTTAGCGAGTCGTTCAGATATTGCCGTGAACACATCGTTCTCGTCGTGACGTTATGGCGATTTCTGGAATTTGTCTAAAATTAGTGGTTTGGCCAGACTGTTTATCAAAGGTCTCTGTGTCTGGTTTTAATGGAGGCGAGAGAGATTGTATTATACGTTTTAAATATCGATGCTTTATGATGTGACCGTATATTTCAGTGAAACGGGCCTACTTTAAGCTGTCTCTGCATGTGCACCCGGACAAGGTGGAGCAAAATGTTCGCGAGCTGGCTACCAAGAAATTCCAGACTCTGGGCAAAGTGTACGCCATTCTGTCCGACGACGACAAGCGATCTGCCTACGACGAATCAGGTACGGTAACCATCTCTGGTCCCCTGTGCTGTGGATGCTCACACTTGATTGCAATTTCATAATGCATACTAATCTATCGCTCCATCTTGTTTTTGGCAGGCGACGTGGACGACGAAATCGAGAACGCAGATCGCGATTGGGAGAAATATTGGCGACTCATGTTCAAGAAGATAACCGTCGAAGATATAGATGACTTCAAACACAAGTATTTAGGTCGGTGATTCATTTAGCAGACTAAAATCCATTGATATATGTGAGGTGAAAGATGTGTGCACTGGCTTCCGGAGAAAAAGATCGCTGGTTTACACAAATTCTGTTTCATAAACATTATTTTCTTCAAATTCCAAGAGATGAGATAAAAATGAAGTCGAGGAATGGGAATGTCAGATCTGATGTTGATGGTTTTCTAATAGGGTTTTATTGGGTTATCTCATGGCAGGTTCGCAGGAGGAGATCGACGATGTAAAGAAGGCCTACCTCAAGTTTGAGGGTGACATGGACATGATCGTCCAGTGTGTTCCTTTCGCAGACGTGGAGGCGGAGCCACGGTTGCGAGCATTGATTGAGCAGCTGATTGAGAGTGAGCAGGTAGCAGAGTTCGATGCCTTCGTCAATGAAGACGACACCAAACGCAACAAGCGAAAGAGAAAGGTAGGTTCAAAACTCAGATGTGGACCACGTAAAACGAGGTGCTTATATTCATTTCACCGAGTTGTGACCGCCGGTATTTTTGCTAGACGTTATTTTTGATAATGTTCAATGTTTGTCTTTTGCTGTGACGTGTAGGCCCAGCGTGAGGCGAGTGCGGCCAAGAAGGCGACCCCCAAACGTCAGGGTGGAGACGCTAGCAGTGTGGAGTCTCTGGCGGCAGCTATCGCGCTCAACGCTGGACGTCGTGAACAGCAGATGGACAGCCTGATCGCCTCGCTGGAAGCTAAGTACGGCGGTGGCGCCAAGAAGAAAAAGTCAGCGTCCTCACCTTCTGCCAAGAAAACCAGTCGTTCCAAGAAGTAATAGTAGGAAGGAAGGAGGTGGACTACCGAAATTCTCACCAAGAAACACAAATATTTGTATTTTCAAACTTTCGACCGGAGTTCTAATTAAAAACAATTTTTTTCTTTTATCTATCAAAATTACATTTGCTGGAATAACTGAGCGAGGCTCTCGTAGCGGGTTGCAGGAATTTGTGAATTTCATCATATTTTTAATTTTTTGACGAGCCTGTTCATTCACAACAAAATTGTAGCAGAGAAGAACAAACTACGATTTAGAATAATATTGTATGGAACAATTTGACGAGTTCAGTCCTAAACTATGAAAAAATAATTATCTTTTGTTTTTTATATACGTAAGTTTTCTGAAATTACTCGTTCAATTGATTCTATTTCGATTTTTCGTTGTTTTTTTCCTAAAAATTCCTAATTTTTCTTATTTGTCTACAATTTCGCCCGATTATCAGCCCGATGGTATTTGGCACCGATCACAATTTCAATAACACGTAAAGCTTTTTTTGGATAACTGTCCATTTCCATTTTCAAATTCCATTCCAACGGAATTATGAGTTTTTCTTTCTGAGTTAACCTTGTATATAACATTCTATTTTGTAAATAAATTTACCGTGCGATAATTTTTGGCGTTCCAAACCTCCGTTTACCACATCATACACTCAAACACACATAGCTGCTTTTTATGTTTTTGATGCTTAAATGATCGATAATCTATCGTAAAAAATATTTGACTCATTTGCTTTTTTGACATCTTTTTAGGAATCCGCTACAGTATGTACGAAAATGAAGTATGTTTACATTTGACACCTTGACATTTTATTCTTCTACCTTGAAATTTCTAAAATCCATACATGACAATGTTGAAAATGTTTAAGTTAGTTGAACCAGCTAGCTTATACAAATCGATGGAGGCATCCAGCGATGCCTTTTACTCTATGCGACCTCTCAGCGAACTTCGGCTTTGTTGGCAGCAGTTGTCCAGGAACCACCACGGAGTCCTATGGTGTAAGTCACCGGCACCTCCGATGCTTTTTGAAAATAAACCACTGAGTCCAGCACTACGTAATTGTCAGCGGCGCCGGCCGACCAGAGAGTTGAGTTACGTACATATCTGAGAACGAGGAAATCATTAAAACAAAATTAAGCTGTATTCCTAATTTAGGACCATTATTTTTACCAATACTCTGGGATAGAATAATAAGAGCGGGAGCTTGTTGTAAATCGAACCCAGGGAGGGACACTGCAGCATCACTAGTCTGTCTCATGTTTATCGACGATCTTGTTGCCGTCTCTCGATTGCAATAGTCCTAATTTTTGTTATAACGATTGTTCTGATGCTTCTCTTTGCCGTTTTTTCTCTGAAATTCACTGTAGAGAATTGCACTAGACAAGATGCTGTACCCCTCGAGTGTTCTGCCGTTATGCGAGGGACATATTTTCACCACTACCCAATATCATCAAATAAACAGATTCCGTCCGACACCTTCGGAATTTTTCGGGCGAGAGAAATTCCTTCACATACAAATTCTTTCGGAATGGAAGTAAAATCATGACCCGTATCTGTACGATATCGGGACGTTAAAGATCCCTTTTCTAGGCAGCCTAGGTTTGGCAAAATTTCCAGATCGCCTACCTGTTTTTTTTTAAAGATGTTAAATCAACTGTGAACCACCTTAACAAATATTTTAAAATTAAAACTCATTGCTTCTTGATCACGATTGGTGAAGTCCGTTCTTCTTGATAACGAATGGTGCCATCATTGGTCAGTGGCGTCATCTAGTGTCTGACCTACGAAAGTAGACACGAATGTAAGTTTCGCTTTTCTGATACAAGGTGGCGCTAAGAAAACGAACTTTTTCTTCGGATGTTTGGCCGACGCATGTTAAAACATCGTGTTCAAACCATTCAATTATTTGCGATCGATTGGTTCCAAGGTTATATCTTTTCGATTGATTTATCAAGCGCAGGGAAGACACTGGATGTAAGTGGGACGCCGGTGCATGTGCCGGCGATTACAAATGTTGCCCCAATTCAATCCTGGTCGACCGGAAGTTGTGGAGGAGCAGGTGGGCGGGTGCCGCGGATGTGTATCCGTGTTACCGCACCGAGGGCGGGGTGTAGACGAACAGGTTAGGCCTATGATTTTTCGTCCACCTGTTACAATATTATCCAGGCGGTGCATTTTGGCCTTTCAAATCAGATTCTCATCCTCAAATTACGTCATCTGCGCATGCGCACGATCCCCAATTCCACTCATTCTGTTTTGTGCGCATGCGCAGATGACGTAATTTGATTTTGAGAATCACATTTGAAATACGAAAATGTACCTCCAGCTTCGTTAGAAATTACGTTTCACCAAGCCTTTTAATTAAAATATAGCGAAAGGCTGCATTTTAACCTCCCAAATCAATCGTATGAACGTGAACGTATATTAGTTATGACGCTCTTGCATATGTACATGTAATTCTGTGATTAGAGGTCGCACAATTTGACCCCCTGTTGTGCTTCTCTTGCAGATATAGAAGACGAGCGACCAATAAGTGCATCACGGATTAGATTTAAAATTACGGTTTGGACTGCTGCATCCTGAAAAATTAAAGGGGTTCCGTGACTTTTCGCGAGCATCAACCCAAAATTCCCAATAGGACCATTTTTGTACTTCTTCGAGCTGCTACACCCGTGGTCACGTGTTCAATTCCTGGCCGAGACATCTGACATTTTTCGGTCGTGAGAAATTCCTTCGGAACGGAAGTAATACTGTGAGTCCGGTACCTTTTAAAAGTTATATCCCTTTCGGGGGATATCGCCAAGACTAGGCAAAATTACCAGGTCGTCCACTAGGGCCTTTAAAGCGGAAAACTCTGGTAAGTCAAAATGAGCCTATATGAGTTCAGATTTTTAATTATGTCTCTTCTATTGGATGCCGTGAAGTAATACGAATACAAATTTGAAACTAGAAGCTAGAATTGATAACTATTAAAAATTAAGGAAAATCGTATAAAGATAAACAAATGATATTAGATCAAGAAAGGGTGAAATCGGGGACAGCACCGAATGAACGACGCGAACACGAGTGGCGAGCTCGTCTTTTTTATAATATTTTATTATTATTTTTAAGGTGAACTGGTAATTGCGAAAAATACGGAGTTCAGAAAAAATCGGGACTTGAACACCGGATCCCTGGATTGCCAGTCCAGTCAAACCACTTGAGCTATCGATCCTCCACAATATAGCTCTGTCTGTTCGAAACTCTGTATTTTTCTCAATTACCAGTTCAAATTAAAAATAACAGTAAAATATTAAGACGAGTTCGCCACTCGTGTTCGTCTCTTTCATTCGGTGCTGTCCCGATTTCACCCTTTCTCGATTAAATTTTCCCAGACGTTCTGACAAAATCTTTCTCATTAAAATAATGTTAAAGATGAAATGAAAATGATTCCAGGAGCTCTGGGTATCAGATTAGGTGTTTAATTTTTTGTGCCATATTGGAATTGCTGCAAAAGATCTTCAAGTGTATTGTTTTTACTTCATAGGAAATGGTTAGCTTATCAAGTGATTAATTTGGTTTTGAAGTGGTAATTTAAATCAAATGAAACTTCATCTTAAATATTGACCTGTCACATATTTGTTGTATTTTTCGAAATATCGAATTCATCTGTGTACACTGTATTGTGTGCAGCTTCACCTTCTGAGACACGCGTGTTTATTTAACATCACGATAACCATACGATGCAGATGCTCGTTTGATTTTGTAACGTCTGACATCTGAGCTCGCCGAACTTGTTTTTTCTTCTCAGACATGCGCTATGCAGTGAAGATCGTCTTGGCCAAACACTTTGTTTTTGTATGATTGGTGGGACGGGGTGATATGGCTATGGCGTGAGCGAACGTGTCTCGAATGCAACACAAATAGTTGCACTGCGCGTCCTCTCACATTCACTCTCGCCAGGCACCCCCTTACCCACCCGGGGATTGGTGGACAGGTTTTTCATCTTCTTTACCTCTGCCGCCGTCTCAATCCTTCCTCCATCTCATCCCACCCGCCCCAACACACCTCCTTACGCTTTTCCGGGCACCTTTGCCGA
>JAQGBY010001758.1:0-27064 GCA_034698785.1 Mycogona germanica | reverse complement strand
TTTGAGATACGAGCAAATTGACATACGAGCAAAGTTACGGAACGAATTAAACTCGTATCTCGAGGTACCACTGTATTAAATGTCGTGCAATTTTTATGTTATTTTTATTTTCAGGACACGGCCGCTGCCCAGGGTGTAACAGCCATGCCGACGTTCATCTTCTACCGCAACCGCACAAAGATTGATCGTTTGTCAGGAGCGGACCCGGCCGCGCTGGAGGCCAAGATCCAGCAGTACTTGACCGGGGACGAGGGCACCGACGACGACATCGGCGTCCAGGGCCACGTCAGTACATTTCTTATGACCTTTTGCCCTTTAAGGGTGATGGAGAATATTTCTGGCTTACCAGCAAAATTGAAAACGGGTTGGACAGCTTGCAGCAGTTAATCACTTTGAGATGTTTTTTGGCAGTGTTGTGCAATAGCTTTATGTTATGGTTATGTTTAACTTCTCAGTACACATAAACGATTTACACTGGTCAAAATCCTGGTGGTTCATTTTTATGTATGTTAGAGTTTAAAAGATCTAATGAATTTTATGTTTTAGCTTTGCCTCTGCTTCATTTTGTGTGAAATAGTATGAATGAAACCAGTATTTGATTCATATATTATTTATTTAATTAGATGGACCTCGTCTCTTTCATTTCTAAGAGCGGCTGCGAATGCTTGAACGAAGCCGACGATTTTCCATTTTTGAACTGCTTACAGAGTGGTGGCCCTCATCTGGAATCTGATTGCGATGAGCAGGTTGGGCCTTTGGCTCCAGATTAAATATTTTTTAAGTTGTTTTGTTTGATTATTGATTGGTGATTTGTAAAATATTTTTTCAACAATCGCTGTTTTTTGTAATTTTATGTTGATTTGCGTCACAAATTGTCAAAAATATAAGAGTGTTTTGACTTAATTTTTGAATTTACTCTGTTAATTGTTAATTTCAGCTCATCATTTCGATCGCCTACAACCAGCCAGTTAAACTGCATTCGCTGAAAATAAAGGCGCCAGTTGGTAAACCATTTATTTTTGTATGGGTTTCTATTTCGATTTAACGTTGTTCAATTTTGTATTAATTTAACCAATAGCTTAGTTGATGAGGAGTATTTACATTCTGCTTTAATTTATTGTCTAGTCAATGGGCCGAAAACATTGAAACTTTTTATTAATCAACCGAGAACTTTGGATTTTGACCAAGCCGATTCCATGGAACCCACACAATTGCTTGAGTAGGAATGGCTTTTTGCATTCATTTAACTCTCAAATTTCGTCTGATTACTGTTGTCGCCTCTAACTGACCACACTTTTGCGTTTCTAGATTGGAACCCAAAGATTTGGAAGGAAATCTCGCTCTCCTTCGCTACGTCAAATTTCAAAATGTTCAAAATTTGCAGGTGAGCAATTTTAAAGATATTCTAAATTTTACGTAGTTACCAGTAGCAAATCGATCACGTCATTTTAACACACGAAATCCCTTGCATTTTAGATTTTCATCAAAGATAATCAGACGGGTGCCGAAACGACCGTCATTGATCATTTGTGCGTAGTGGGAAGTCCGCTTACTGCCACAAACATGGGAGATTTCAAAAGAGTGAGAAATTTTTTCATTTACTCTTTAATTTTTATCGAGATCGATATCGGTCATGAATCAAACAAATGTATGAATTATAATTATTTATTTCGTCGTCGAGAGCTGTACATAATGCTTCTTTTGGTTTTATTTGCCATGGCGACATTTTAAATTATTTTTTCGTTTTCCCTTCACTTTAGGTTGCTGGAAAGAAGGGAGAGAGTCATTGATGCATTTCTTGTTGCCACCCACCATTTTCGGTTGTTATTTGACCTGCCGACTGAAACATGTGTACATTAATGCTGAATATGCGTTGGCAAGATTTGCGTGTTAACCATGTTTTTTTGCAAACGTTTAATTAAAAATTTAACATTTCAATTGAGAGAAGGTCTTGTCTCGTTTTCTGGAATGGTTTTATGGCTCCTATTGAATCAAATAATTGGTACAAGAATTTTGATGAGAACTCGAGACGATGGCCACATTTCTTAGAAACGTTAATTTGTGCCGTAAGAAAAAGAAAAACGCTGCATGCAGCTCTACTATTTCCACAGAAATGTCAACATTCGTGTTGCTGCGCAAAATTGTAGAAAAGATTGGCGCCAAGCGATAGGTGATCTGTTAAATTTCTGTAAAAGTAATTATGGGTGGAATGAGTTTTAAGATTATCAATTTAAGTGAAGTTTCCATCACCCACCTAAAAATTAAGTGGAGCGCTAGAAAAGTACCGTCTTTTTGCTTTACATTGAGCGCACCCCAAAAATCATATTCCTCTCTCCAACCCTCTCCATTTAATACGTCACATTTCGTTTAGGTCTCTTTTTTTCTACTTCTTCGAAATCTCTTTCTACTTCTTTTCTTAATTCTTCACGGTGAAGAAGTAGAAAGAGAGAGCTAATCGAAATGAGGCGTATAAAACGGAGAGGGTTGGAGAGAGGAATATGATTTTTGGGGTGCGCTCAATGTACAGCAAAATACGGTATCATTTATATTATGAAATTTGAAAATTGGCGGTTTTCTGCTTAAGCGCCCACACAACAACTACAACGTGCAAAGGCGCCCCCTGGTGACGATAACGTCAACTGCAATTAATGGACGGCAATGCGACGGATAGAGTTTTCATTTATTTTCGCGGACTTTGATCCAGGAAAGTGTCGATCAAAATTAATGATAATTTGCACCAATATTGGATCCTAATTAACACGGTTAACCCATATACCCTCACCATATCTAAACATCCGTACGCGACGTTCAAAAATTGGTTAATCGACGGGCGACGCTGCCGTTGTGACTAGTGATGGTGAATAAAGGCGCGCACGAAATGGACTTTCTCGCCAGCATTTTCCTAGGCCTGTAAACTCGTTAAACGAGTGCATGTCAATAAACGGTTAGGGGGGAGGAGGAAGACCCAAGTTCGTTGTTCCGGCGCGCATTCCTACGCGACAACGGTTCCCCCGAATCTATCGCGGCCTGTGCGTACCATACTGACAAAAGTGACTCAAAAAGTGACTTGTTGAGGTTTTGCCCAATCGGACCAATGGCGTTGGAGTGGCGGCGCAGCTAGTGTTCGGTCACACGGCCGTGGAGAGAGCAGCCAGCGACACTCTTGGTTCCAACATGGCGACCAGCGACGATGAACCGCTGCATTTGTACGAAGTCTTCCAGAATTGCTTCAACAAGATCGCCAACCGACAACCAGGTAGGACGTAATTTCGATACTCTAATGTGTGGCCTGTCCGTCACAGCCGGTCCGATCCGGCTAGGTGACGGCGTCGAGTCGCGACGGGAACCGCTTCGGACAATGGTCATGCGGTGACCGAACGTCTCTCTCTCCCCATAGGCCAACCAGCCAACAGCGTTCATTGTTTTTTGTGAGGAGGGGGAGCTCCTAACCGCCGTATCTGACATTTCCGTTCCTGGTCCGAATGTTCGGAGCCGGGATGACTCGTCTCGTCAACCAGCAACACAAATACAAACCACACTGGGCCCTAGAGGTCCTAGGACTAGGGTAGCTCGAGACGTGCAGATGGCGAGAGTTGGGGCTCCCCCCACCTCCCACAACTCTCACTGGATAGTAGGCCTACATATGTGCGTGTTGTGAGCGTGTGCTGTCGAAAGGACGGTGAGATTCTGCCAAGCTCGAGCAAGTTTGATCTGTCATTCGGAAAAGTTTTACGTTTATACTTGAATTGACATCGGCTGAACATGTACTACTGTACGTGCACATGCAGTATTCATGTAATGTGTGTACAGTGTGCAGAACTACTGGGTTGTACGAGAGTATAGTCATCGTTGGTGACACTGGGTGGAGCACGTTGAGCAGTGTGGTTAAAATCTCTGAGCAGGCTTGATCCTCAAACTGACAAAACACAAGTTTGATTATAGGGTAATTAGACCAGCTGGTAGTAACTGAACGTGAAAATACTGCTGACAATAATTCATTAATGTGCTTGTGTAGAGCGGTGTTAGGAGAATCGAAATAAACTTATCTGGTTGGGACACAATCTCTTACCCAGCATTTTTATTTTAAACCAATTTGCCAAAAAGGATGAGAATGAAGTGCATTTGAAGTGCATGTAAGAAATTTGGCGCGGTAAATTTGTATTTAAAGAAAATTTCCTTGTGACTCCTTAACAAAAAGTGCTGTACAATAAATACACTCCTTTATGCTTGTATTTCTCTTTAAAATCTTTATTAAAAAAACTTAGCGTGAAAAATTGTAAACAGTACTTACAGCAGGCATGATAAAATTGTATCCTGCAACTTGTATCATGTTATATCATGTTAGTTAGTCTCTGGTTGGTTGCTAGTTCAGCTGATGAAAATGCGTGGATATATTTTGCTGGTGAATGTTGCCATGCTGCCAATTACCAGCTTTGGTTTGACCATTTTATTAGCAATACAGTGTTTATTGTTTGCAGTACCTGTGAGCTACAATGTAAATGATTGTGCTCATGCAGCTGTGCCATATTGCCTTATTCGGCGAATACAATCAGATCGAAGTGGATCAACCTGATGGTTAATTTATCATTCGACGATTGACTTGATCTTGTCTTAATCCGAGCCTTTGAGTTCCGATACAGCCGGACTACACACATAGTACATGCACTAATCAAAATTCTTAAATACATGAATAGTGCCGTACCTTTTGTAAACACTAATGCATAACTCAAAAAAATGTTTTTAGTCAAGATTCCACGTACATTTATTATTACACGTACGTAGATCGCATGTACTTCTGAATTATGGATTTTCAGCTACCAGTAAAATGTTTATTTCTTAAAAATATACTTTCACAATTTAGTTCTAATATGTCAGAGCACTAGAAATTATAGTTATCAAGAGGTGGTTTCAGAAGTATTGATGTTTATCGTAAGTGCGGTTTTTGCCATCCAATTTAATTGGGTATAATTTAAATACCGTTCTACACAATAACGGACATATGAAATTATCGATCATATTATAAAATCAATTATTCTTTGGTGGACACAGTCAGTTGTCTTTGCAGCTTTTGGCATGAAGCGAACAAATTGGTTGTATTGTATGATTTACCATTTTCTACTCGCGCAATTAATTAGGCGCGACGGGCAGCTTGAACTTTTATTTTCAATTTGGTGGTCATCTTTCTGTGTCCGTCTTGTAAGCATCCAGTTGTCTTATACACATCTAGTCTACGGCACAAGTGTTATTAAACTTTGACGTTAATTTTCCCCCTATTCTATCCAGTGTGCACCGTTAGCTACGTTGCTGTTGTTGAAAGGCCTACACGGGCAGTCACTCATCTTTAAACCAAACGTTAGGCGAGTGGGGGGCAAAGTGCCTCGGTTTGACATACTGTAAACTCATCACCACCGTCGGGGAGGGACGAGCACATACACAAAAAAATTGACTTCTTGGGCTATTAGCCTTGCGAGCCGGGGTTGTTGAGACAATAATTCCAGTGCTTGGAGGTGGGGCGAATCGTGGCTTGTTAATTTATTTGGCAGGGCAGTTAATGCCAAAATCGGTAACTTCGCCCTGTTTGATTTTCCTGAATAGTGACTTTTGGAAGGCCGCAATTTTTTTCACTGAACTTGCAGCAAAATGTTTGAATGCTGTTTTTTCCGCTTTATGAGAAATAGTTAACCATTATTTTCTTTTCTTCCAAAAGTAAATTTGTTTTAGTGCACATTAGTCACATTCTCTGAGGAATTTTTCAATCTGCTATTAAAGCTGTATATATATATTATTTTTTTTTAAACTTTAAGGTGAAGAAGCCTTGTTTTAAATTTACTATTTAAAAAAATGCACATATGGTTACCAATTAAACTACAGCGGTAGAGATGAGACATTTTTCTTTTTTCACATTATCATCGATCCTAATCGATTATGTGTTGAACTAACTGGAAGAGATTAAGAAAGTAGAAGAAAAATATGCGGATATTTAACAGAAATTGTTATTTGATAAAATTAGAGGCCGATAAACTGGTAACGCTAAAAATTACAGTACACACGCACTCAAATTGTATTATTACCATTTAAATTGAGATTGTCTACGAATTAGAAGATTAAAAATGTTTTTCAGCAGCAATTCCAGTTTATACGTTTTAAATTAATGTTTGAACGACGCCAGACGTACTCTTAGATTAAACATTACCATTAATAGTGTCGCAAATGTGATCTGTGTCAGCTGACATTTTATGCTCTTCTGTCTCTCACTCAAGGTAATTTTGAGTATCTGGCTTTTGGGGCGGAATCTATATCGACACGTGCAAACATCCATATTTCGCGCATTCCTGCAGCGTGCCCCCGCACCACCGCACAGTCTCACTTTTCAAAGTCTTTTGTTTGCCATCACTTCACATTAAACGTCGAGTGCAGGCACCTGACATCAATTGTTTGTGCAACAATTCCCCAACAAGCACATGCGCCAGTAGCGCCGACTGGGGCCTCGGCACGTTGCACGTCGCATGATTCAGCTTTTTGATCGTTGAACACTGCACACCTCGCCGAATTAAATTTAAATCATCGTCATCGGAGTTTATCGACCCCCCTTAATCTACAATTTTGACACCCGGATTCGCGAGCTTGAAACACTGGTAAATTGTCATGAGCGATGCTAACACATAATTGTTTCCAATTGAATCTGGCAACAGCACAAGATTCTCGAAGCATCTTAGCACGTTATAAGATATTAGTGCGATTAGAATAACATATTGATCAATTGGCTTCGCGTCAACGTCTCAAAATATAATCTTTTTTTTTTTTTTTTTGATGCTCCATGAATCTTGAAAAGTGATGCCGGATTCAGCATTTGTTAAAGTTTCTTTTGGATAGGAAATGTAGGAATGCTAGTGTGCGTTCGAATCCGCCCACACAATTTGAGCTTGTGCTCGTTGACTGATTCGGTAGCCAGCAATTTCGGGCATGATGGCTTTTACGTTTGTCATTTTGGGAAAGTTATTGTGGTCGAACGGATACACGAGCTAAAAATCTCCAGCTCAAATTATAGGTTCTCTCTCTTCGCACGTGAGTGTATGGCCCAAACAAAATTACTTTTCCTTGTATCAAGACAACAAAAGTTCTATGACATAAATGGGGTCTCTCTCAGATTTGTTGTGTCAAGCCTCCGCGTGCGGCCCGCCATTTCTGGCAGGGGTTGGCCGCCCCGAGGGTTGCAATCCAATAACCGCGAAACGTACCTCGAGACGACGAATAAATATGAAGATTAAATAAACAAGTGAGTAATTAAAAGAGTAATATCTTTGTCAATTTTCTAGCCGTCTTAATCCCGGTGCTCGTCTTACCATGCGTGTATGGAGGCGCGAGTGGCGGCGGCGGCATATAGCCGTGAACAACCTTTTTTCTCGTGTGGCCGGGCTCTCTCTTCTTCCTAATTACACGCTAATTAACAAACTGCAGAGACACTCCCACTTGCCCCTCCTCCCCCATACTCCTATTAAGCCTTTCCGAAAACTCCTTGACTATAAATTCGCAAGTGAAAAGCCACACTAGCACAGCCATGCACACACGGAGGGGCAAAATTATATCTTACTGAGACCCTATGGCCTTAACAAGACAGTTTGCCTGAATTGTTGCATGGCATTGTTATAGACACGAGCCTGAAATGGAAGAATGGAAAATTCATAAGCCATGGATTTCCTAGGACCTATAATAAAAACACTAATAATACACATTTATCTGCCCTCTTAACTTGCAACTCAGTATTATCAATAGGTTCAGACAATTTAAAAAATAAATCTAAGTCAGTCTATCATTTTGAATATGTGCGATTTAAAATTGTGTATTTCCTTTAATTTGTGTGAATTATCTTGATGAATAATTTACCCTCCGTATTGTTGAGATTGTGTGCTGTCGTTTGTAAGCGTTTCGCTGCCTTGTAACGATAAAAAAGTGCCTTCGGTCTGCCAAAAGATAAACGAGACATGTTTATCCAGTGTCAGGTTCCCTCGGTTAATTTATTAATGTAGGCAAATTAAATTGGCTCCCGCTTTCGTTACTGTTTTTGCGTTGTGCGTGCACCTTTTCCAAATACACTCGGCTGAGAAATTTACACATTATTCGTTAGAACTAAGATCGGCGTCGTAAAATTTGGTGGTTTACTAATCCCCAGCTCGGGTTGCGGTAACACCACCACCACTACCACCGTAACGTCACTCCTGAGTTAGAAGCTGATCTCTGAATAAATTTTTGGAACGTTTATCATGGCCTGCACAATGTGACTTTTTGTCAATGGTCGCCCTCTATTTACTACGACGGCATCCGCAACTGGTAGTAGCTGGTAGCCCAGGACACGACTCTGGGGAGGAAACGACTACGTCCGAGTTGGCAAGACTCGGTAAGATACAAAAAATTAAAAGATACTAGGAATTTGAGAAAAGCGCGACAAAATGATCGCACTCCCCCAAAACTTTCGTCACTTCCCAATAAATTGAAATAATATAAAGAATTTTTTACCATGATTCTGGCTAACAATTTGTCCCGTGTTTCGCAAATTCTTCCTTTTAATTTTTAGCATCTTACCAAGTCTTGCCAACTCGGACGTCGTCGTTTCCCCCCAGTTTTGATTTTGCCCTTTTTTATTTTATGCTAACCGACGACATATTATTTCTTTATACATGTAGTTGTAATTCTATAAAATCCACAAAATATTTAAGGCGATGCTTATAATTTTTTGCGGTTGGATTATATCTATATCTCTTCATATCATATCATTTGCCATTTCGTTTAGCTTTCCGTCGTTAGTTTTATGTTAGCGTTGCTAATCCAGTAGTTTTAAAACAATTTAAAACGTGAAAGCTATGTGCATTGGCACTATATAAAATATTTCTATAAACAAGTATTTATGAACAGTGTACGCGAAAGCAGCTCCTACTGGTTGGTGTATGTCACTTATTATGGGAGTTTGTAAGAGGGTGTGGCGGAGGGGGGTATTTGGATCCCAATCTCCTGGGCCCGGGCGCCAACATTAGTTAAAAAGACTGTTTTTGGGCTGCCTTATATGCGATGATGACAAGCTCTCATTAAAAACCATTATCGGGGTTGCAGCGTGTGGGGGGAGGCCCCGAGCCACCTGTCCGTCGATGCGCTATAGTGGTTTGGCAAAAATGAAGTTTGATCCATGCGATGGAGTAGATCACACAGATGGGGCAAACTTTTGATGTGGTACACTTTAAGGTTCTTACAGTCGTCATGACGAGCTAATTAATTTTTGTCATAAAACGTCGAAGCGCACATGCGGATTGCCAACGTCGACATTGTTCGTGCGTTTCGTGTGTCCGCCGGATGGGTGACCCGGCTTTTGGAGACCCGGTTACGTTTTAATCTTCCAACCGTCGTCGTCCCTGAGAGTTCGTTCCGAAATCGCAAAGATCGAATTTGGTGTTTCATGAAATGAAATAGTACTGCAAAATGAAATCGGTTGAGTTACTTGATGCCACGACCGGAAGTCACTATTTCAACTGAAACTATCAATTGGTCACAGGACCGCTTTCGGTCGGTACGTTTCGAAAGGCACTTTGTCTCCCGAAAAAAAAAGGAAATCTCCTAACGGAACTTCAAACGTCTAACTTCTATTTATTTTTTATTGCCAAATCAAACATGGTAAGGTACAAGTAAGCACACCATGCGCCTTTAGTGCACCTTCATATTGCATAGTCAATGTTTTTTTGTTGTTTTTTTAATTCACTGAAGTGTATATCACAACAGGAGTTTCTGCACCCCTCAGTGCTTAGGCACTGCAACTACTACTGTTCGTAGGGCACTTTCTCAAAATCAAAATAGTCTGGTCTCACCCAGTCGGGGTCCTTAACTTAATATTTTTTTCTTTAAATTTGTCTGGGCTAGGCCTAATTTTATCAGAGATAACAATACTTAAGATTCATTTTTCATTGGTTGGAATCTCGGGTAAACATTGGGGGATCGTGTTCCACGTTATGGGCGGCGCTAGCTCGATTGGCTTGTCGAATCTTAATCTTCTCTTCAAATGAAGTCAAGAGTGGTGACAGACCCGACTGAGTGAGACCTGCAAATCACCCAAACTCGACCCGCTGTGCCATCGGGTTTGCCCCCTATCAATGTACGTGCACCGATACATAAAGCCATCTACAATCGACATGCAAATGCGCGTCTGAAAACCAGTTGCCGTCACCAAATTTTGTATTTGGCAGCGTCGTTTGGCGTATGGTTGGTCCGTTCTGGAACCGTTTAGCGAATCTAATCGACACGTGTCCGATACGGAGACGCCGGTGTTCACCTGACCGAGTTGGTGGCGTGTGTGTTTGGAAGACAGTGACACCTCACGGGACTGGCCACCAAAGCTAGTCAGTGGGGGGTGGCGGCGGTTCGTCAGCGTGATCGTGCGGACTAACCGAGTGCAGTGTGGATAGGGTGTGTTTGGCAACCGTTTGGGGAAATCCTTGTGGCTGGGCGCGTACCATCCGCGAGTGCGTTGTTTCTGTGGACCGGTTCGAGAGGAACCACCTCTTGGTATATAACCAACCCGATTATTTGCTCCTTCCGTCGTCAGTCGTCCAGCACTAATCCGGCGCTACTTCGGCTGGTTTGGAGGCGGCACCATGCCCAAATACGAGGAGCTGTACCGCAACTGTTGCGCACTGGCCACACCAGGTACGGTTGCTGCGTAGTTCAGCAGCAATCTCGATGGCGTTGTCTCGTCTCGTGTCCACCTAAACTATGTTATTTCAATTTTAATTCGTGTGGTCGATTATGTTATTATGTTGTTATACAAATGTAGTATTTTTGTCGATTTATATCGATTCATTCTTGAAAGCCCCACAAATGATTGTTAATTTTGTGGGCGACCTGTTTCCGAATATTAATTATTAACTTGTAGTAAAGCTGAAGTCGGTGGTACGTTTACTCGAATTACTTAAACGTATTCGGCTTTCTATTTCTAAAAACCGCCGTCTCGACGACGCATGTTTAAAATATGGGTTGGCCACCCTAGTTGATGATTTGGTTTTGATGTAAATTAATAATCTAAACAGCCGATGCTGGTTTCGAAACTTGGGTATATTAAGCTCCTACTGAGATGACTTCCCTCAGAGGAAAAGCCGACATTGCTGCTTAATCGTGCCAAGTGCCCACCGCAATGAGGTTGGTTGTCGGGGAAGCCAAAGAACTGATAGTGCTAGAGGTCGCCGCCATGAAATAGGTGCTGCAGTCATGTATCCAAGGATTGACGGATCCATTATTTTTGGCAACGTTGTGTCCAAAAACAAAAAGCCATCGCCTACGTTACCCGCTTTAGTGTCGCTGCAGAGTGCAGAAGTCGCCACTTGTGACAGTGATCGGCTATGAATGGAGCCCCGGATGATGAATCTTTTGATTTTTTTCAGTAGGCACCTTAAAGACATCACACCTTTTTATTTTCACTCAAGGGTCTACGAATAAAAATAATAGGTATTCTGCGTTTTGCACATGTTATCATTGTCCAGGTCATTCATAACATCATAGGACGTTGGAATCTTGTTTGGCTCTGACAAATCAAAGAAAACCAATTATTTGGAATAGCTGCGATGGATGAATGTTTGCCCGAAAAGAGATTGAAATGACGGGCAGAGTTTTAATTTTTCCTGTCCTTTATCGTCCAATGCCTGCCGCGCGATCAAATGTGATAATTTTTTTCTTCTATTCCGTGTCTAAAAGTACATAATGCATAATTCAACGTCCCAAGCAAGTTTTTTTTTGCCTCCCTCGTCAATTCGAGCTTAGCCCCTGAGCAGTGAAATTAACGATGTTGCTGTGAAAACAGAAACTGATTATAAAGTAAAATGTGGCTTTTTTTATTCCGTTTTTCTAGACCGGGGTATTTTTGAGAATAATTACTACATTGCTCTCTAGTGTAATGTAAACGAAAAAGCTGGCTTCGGAGAAGCTGCTGTTGGGCACGCGTCAGTTTTAGTGCGGGAACCGAATGTGGCATCAGATACGCTCTATTAACTCGACCGACAGTGTCATAAAGCCATGTTCTCTTTTTAGTGCCAATTAATTATTTCTTTTATTAATTATGAGCTCTTTGGATAGCGTAGGTCACGATCGTGGTTTTAGGTCGTGGTTTGGATTTTAAATTAGAAAATTAAGAATGTCGGACTTTGAACGTTGTACATAATTTGGGTGTTTGATAATTTAAAGACATCGAATGACATAATCAAGTCAACAAAACCGAGACCTTAGGGGAAACACTCGGTCTCTTTGTTTCATGAAATTCATGGAATGAAATAAAAAGAACGGCTCCGATGACTGATTACTATTATTATTTTTTAATCAGCTCTTTTTCCGAAGCGTAGCTAGACGCGATTTCTAGATGAAGCCGAATGAAATCTTATGTAAAAAAAATATAATAATAAATTCAACAACAGTTTATTACGAAAGTTTATTAGAGAAATCACTAATTTTTCTACCGCAGCATATCACAACTTGGTACCGCTGTCTTCATTGGCACTTTCGGATTTGGTCACCTTGGATACTTGAGCGCACTCTGGTGGCAATCGGTGTTACTTTTGTGTTAATGTCAGCGCCGATGGGGATCGCCATTTTGAAAACACATGCGCAACTAGCGATTTAGCGCAACATCCGCCATTGCAGATTCTGGGCTTCATAGTACAGCTTAGGTAACACTTCCGGGTTTTAGACACTCAAATTTAGTGTTCTTCGATTTTAACAATTTACTATTCAATTAATTTGATATATAAAGACAGTTGTGATAAATTTGGAAGGAACGCATGGGCTTTGCTCAGCTGAAATATTTATTTTTCTTGCATGCACCACTATGGAAGCAGTTTCATTTCCGGTGTTGGTGCCGCGGGGCTAATGGCCGGAGACGGTAATGACTAATGATATTCAAAGTTGGCTTTGCGGTTCGAGATTCGACGATATATATTCGATTCAAGACAGGTCTTGCCCAGTCGATCATAAAACGGAGTCGTGCGTGAAAAGCGTAAACGGTTATTTGTTTCGATCATTATTAACCAATTAATTGTAACCAGTTTTTTATCGCCGCTCGCGTGTACCGGGGAATGGTCATCGCTTGGTGGCCGGCAAAGACCACACACGGACACACACGCACTTGCACTTCATCCTTTTTTGATTTATTCCTGTCAAGGTCGGCGTGTCCGCGTCCAAACTGGAAAACGTTCGCCTCTGTGACAGAAAGATAATTGGTGTGGCCGACAAAGCTATGTTGTAGGCGAGCCAAACCCGATTATGCCCAACAATTTTTTCTTTCTTGTCGCTCTCTTAACGCTTCCTCAGTTTTTCCGGATTTAGATATCATCTTGAGACCTAAAATGATACTGGATTTCCTAAATTTATTCCCTTCACGTCCAAATAAGAATTATTCCTTATGCCCAAAAATGAGAAAATGAATGTGAATATAAGAACAAATTTGCCTCTCCCTGTTGGTTTAATGAATAGAACTGATCAAGGTGCTGTGAATTCGAGGTCGAAAAACAGGAGTTTTTGTGTATTCGCTGAAACTACTGTTTTTTTGCTCATTTATAATTTAGGAATGTGTCCGATTCTGACGAAATCTGGCAATTTCACAAATACTACCGCAGTCTCGCGGAGACCTCATTTTTTCAAGCTCACATTCGTGGCACTCTGGGGGTCTCAGGTGGATGTGTCATGTAAAATTAGCGACGAGATGGTTAACTTGTCGCGGCAGGTAATAGCGTGCAGAGTCGCGCATCCGTGTAATGAGAACGGTCCTACGGCACCACCAAGATGGAACACCGTGACAAAACTGTGAAGGAAATGAGGGTACAAAAGGGCGAAGGTTGTTGATCTCCGACGCAGTTGTTTCTGGTAATATTTTTGGAAAAAAGCCACCGATGTTACGCTGATGATTTTCTTTCGTTTTTTCTTTCTTTTTGCGAATAATTTAACTAGATAAGATGAGAATTGATTCCTTGTTGTCGATCTCTTGAGACTAAACTTGAGTCGTGTCGTGTAACTTGTACCTGCGAAACAGTTAAGCTGTAGTTTGCCTTGCGGTTGTCATTACACCATAACCATTTATCATACATAGTAGTTAAACATTTGTTGAATACCGGGTAGGAAGGAATGGTTATACTTATGTTGACATATGGAAGGAATGGTCTGAGTTGTGTAAAAAAAAATGGTTGGTAATATTTATGCATAATATGGTCCTATGGTAGGGTGTCGGCAATTGCAAACGTACTTGGTGTACGACATCACGTAAGCTAAAAATGATCTCTGGTCACTTTTTATTTGCGGATCACTGCATCGGTCTTCGGTTCACTGGTGCTTCATGGCTAATTATTGCGAAAAGAACGCCATGCCCTACGTTTTTTCTAGAAGCAAGTTGAACATGTTGAACCATTATTAACCATTTAATAAATAAAAAACAGGACGTCGTTGGTCCAATGATAAATAGTCCTTTCATATTGTCTAGTTTTTCATGTTTTTTATAATCATTCCACTTACAGAGCGTAAAACTTTGACAACAGCGAACCTTATTAAACGGTTCATTGGTCAGCAAGAACATAAGATTCGAATGATGGCTATTACAGTCATCGCCTTAAAATAACCATAAACGAATAATATGTAAAACATAGAACATAGAACATGTAAAACATAGAACAGACACGGGGTAGGAACCGTGGAAACTCGCCTACTCGTCGTTGAGTTTTCATAGTTTCTGTACCGTATTTTCTCTCCTATCGATTTTATTTTATTAAGTGGAGTCATCACCCATTAATACAAGGAGGTTCCGACCACCCCTTAGCCTGGAAAACTTCGTCAACTGTGACTATTGTTTGTTTTGGAATTGTATACATGGTCTGTCGTTTGGTACGGCAAACGAATCACTTAAAACAGCATGTGTAAAGTACAGGTTTTTAATTAAATACAAATATACGTTGGAAATTTGAAAAATAAAATGCGTTGAAAATATTATCCTTTAAAGTAACACCATCTTCATCTCGGAAACGTTATTGGTGAACAGGAAGTGATTCAAGTGAACTGTTCACTGAGTGTAGTCTCACTACTTGTATCCAGTCTTTTGCTGGGCGTGTTTCGTTAATTACTTATCTTAAAAA
Source organism: Mycogona germanica (assembly GCA_034698785.1). Taxonomy (NCBI): domain Eukaryota; kingdom Metazoa; phylum Arthropoda; class Diplopoda; order Chordeumatida; family Chordeumatidae; genus Mycogona; species Mycogona germanica. The sequence goes on along the minus strand of JAQGBY010001758.1, from coordinate 11,924 downwards.
CAGCAACACTTGCAAAAAGCGCATTCTTTTCTAACCCTTTTCTCACAATTCCTGATGTGTTATTAAACAGATACTCACATTTTTTTTACTTTTATTTTGTCAGGCAATCAAAATGTTTTGATTTTAATTCATGGTGACACAAGTTATTAAAAATCCGGGGTGATTTTCGCTGTATTCTGGAAATGGAATTGGCCTATCCACATGAAAACTTATCGCCAGCCGCGTTCTCTAGCTTACGTTTGCTTCAGAACTGTGTTCCATCGTCTACGCAGAAAGACCGTATGGCTTAACGCGGCTTTACTGACGTGTTTCTTTTGACTCGCTGCTCAAATCGACGCATACAATGCACAAGTGAGTCGGTTGTGTAATGAGCAGACGAATGCTGGCTAATACAGACTCATTACGCGCACAAATGTCAGTCGATGTTTCCGTACTGGAGGACGGGGCAGGGGTGTTAATTAATTTCAACTTGCTTAATGCTTCTGTTTGTGTATGTGTGTCGTCATTTGTTCGGTCACGAGTGGCAAAACGCGCCCCACCCCCCTCACTATCCGGCCAATGTTAATCGTTTTTGGTCTGAGTGGACGATAAATGAGCCTTGGATACCAACCGGCTTGGGATTGATTTGTACACGCGTCCGAATCTCATGGCTCCCCCATCCACCCACCACCATCATCCAATGGCGGTTTGGTCCTATGGCCAGATGGCGATGGCGTAGCTCCATGGGCATCGCCATTTTTAACAATAGAACCGCTGTGCGCATTACACATGTCTGCCGCTAGGGGTGTGTTCAAATTTTCAATGTTGCCCCAAACTGTAATTACACTGTACTTGATAATGGTATATATAGTGTTGTCACATTTTCAAAAATCGTAAGAAATGTGAAAATCAGCATTTTCTACTATAGTAAAATCACATATGTAGTAGGACCACAATTTGGAATTCGTCAACGAGTTCGACGATTAAAACGCTTTTTTTATCAAACTTTCTGGGAAGTACATTCTTTCTATTCGTAAAAATTATAAATTCATTATTCCAAAAATGATGTATATCGCGTGTAGATAAAGATGACAAATTAATTTGGTATAATGTAATGTATTTATAATTTTTATGAATAAAATACATGTCATGTACTTCCCACAAAGTTTGATGAAAGAAAAAAAATCGTTTTAATCTTCGAACTCGTTGTTGCCGAATTCCAAATTGTGGTCCTACAATTTTTTCACTAAAGTAATTACTACCATCGGCTCTTATTACATCTTTGATATCAGCATTTTCATTGTTAATTATGTATATTTTTAGAAATAAATCAAATATTGGGATCATCAAAACGCGATTTTGGTGTTAAATAAGACTTTTGAAAAATCTTTTGAAAATTTATACATAGTACTATATAGTACAAATTTATACTAGAGTACACATTATTTATTATGTAACGAGTACTTATTATTTTGCACTGACAAGGTTTGAACCCCTAATCGTTTGTTGGAGTCATGAATTTGGGGATGGGGAGAGAACTATATGTTAGTTTTTGATGGATAGGCTATACTCTAGTCTGTGGTTACTACTATTCAAAACTAATTTTAAGTGGGTTTTGGCATTTTTGAAATAATGATAAAGTAATCAATTATTTAAATATGCGTGCACATTAACTCATGTCATAAACATATGTTTTAGGATGTAACGGATACCGGTATCTGTGCCTATTAAATTTCACTGATTAATGGCATGTTTTGCGGGTATACCGTTTTAATTTTAGCGAGACCTTCATGATTTCCATTCATTTATTACAAAATACCAATTACAATTTAATTGGTTTGTGCCTGTCCAATGTCTATTATCTGAGTGTATTCTGTATTTTCTAATTAAGGGGAAAAATAAGGGGAAAATCCAAAATAACGTATTGCTTACTAAGAAGAAATTGTTTTGAAGAAAAGTATTCATTGCTTCTAATTTTCTTAGGGCGTATTTTTATATTTTAAAATTAGGCTCCAGGCGGTGGTACCTCCGTAATCCAAGAGGATGTAAATGAGCGGTTCACAGAGACTGTAATAATTAGGCAGCTACATGTATGCGCTTGTATTGGGGGGTTGAACCGTGGCTGTATCAACGTTTTCAGGTCTGCCTAGTCGCGATATGCCGCGTTACGTTTGCTGTATACAGTAGCTCACTGTGCATTATTTTTTTGTGCATCTTCGCGCGCGTCGTGTTATTAATTTCGGCTAATATGAAATAGGTGGGTGGGTGGGTGGATGCTGAGGAATAACAGGTTACCCTCGCCTCTCCTCCTCCTCCCCCGAAATAATTTTCCCACTTTAATGAACGAGGCTTTTGTCATTACTAAGGTGTCGTACGGACCGCCGAGACATTTTCGACGCGACACGGTTACCACGCGCGCCAGTCACTGTATCCAATATTCTCCGGTTCCCAGTTGCGTTCCCGGTCGGAAAGCCTCATAGTGACGTAGGTATCGGTAGTCCTAGCTTGTGTAGTCATTTAAATTTTTGCGCTAGACCAAACATTACGGTGTTAAGCGATCAGTAAAACAGTTCAACGAGAAAAATTGGACTGTTGGTGGACTGCAAGTTCTTTTGAAGAAGATCGACAAGATTGGTTCTACGGAACGTCGCGAGGAAAATGGCGATCGCGCACTCAGCTGAAGAACTTGTGAAACACCATGACGATCGACCACAAACACATTCTTCACTAATACAAATTTCAAACTGATTCGGAATGCCACTATCATCTTATCTGTTCAAAGAATAATCACACAAGATCTTTATCTGAAATGATTCGAGAAGTGTCTTAAACGTAATGTGTCTTTTTGCGCGCCTGAATCGAACGAAACGTAGCGCGCGCGACTTCGAATTTGTGCGAAAATGAAATAGGACAATTTAGAACAATACATGAGATAACCGAATTGTTCATATAAATTTATTACTCTATTGAGAAAGAAATTCATGATTCGATAAAATAATTTAGAATATCTGGTAAAACACTGTTTCTGTTTCTAATCTTATACACTGTAGAATTGAAAATGCGCACACCTCTAGACTTGTTTAAATTGTCTGTGTTAATTAAGCGGAATAGTTGTCATTTGGCATGGGTCTCAGGCGGTTGTGGACGTTGACGTCTTGTAGTGGCGACACTTGTTTCTCTTAGTCGCTGCTTGGCGGCGAACGGAATCGATCTAGTGAGACATCATCTTTCGCGATTAATAAGTGGAGGGCGCCCATAGACACAAATATCGCGCGCGCCAAATATTTGAGACCAGGTTGGGGGGGGGGGGAAGGGAGGGGGCAGCAATTGCGCTTTATCTAGCCTGTATATCCCGTGTCGCGAAATACCCCCTCCCGAAAATAATGGCCATCTTGCCGGGGGACCGTCGGCATCTGCGCATGCGCCAATTTTGGGAGAAAGAGGCAAACGCACACTTGATATTGCAACCGAGGAGATGAAGGGGGGGGGGGTGCCATGTTTAATACGCCGACGACGCCTATCTTATCTGTTATCGTTGTTAGGAGAAAAACACACAACGTTTAACCTCATTACGCATGCACTATTACGCTCTCCCCATATATCAAGATAGCTTAATTTCATTTTCGTGCCTGGCGCCGTACGGGAACGCGCCGTAGAGAGAAAGAGAGCAGCTTGTGTGATATAAACGGGTGGACCCCGTTTATTTAAGGGTTTGTCGTGAGCCCGTGTGCCGTGCTCATAACTGGGTGGGGGTTGGGAGAAACGAGGCGATTTGCATGGGGATGTACGCGCTCTTCCTGTGTACGGCATTTCAAGTTTTCTTCCGTAGTGCGTTTATAATGAGACTTGTGTCTTTCGCTTTGGCTACCTTGCCATATCCACCACTTCCACAATCGTTGACTACCTAAGGATTTTTTGTTCATTGGTCGTCGTCCCCGTTCCTTAGAGCGATTCTTTTAACCCTGGCGGCACATACTGTATAACTTCTGAGAATCGCACGAACTTCTGAAGAATTCCTGATGCTTTGATCGACCATGCACAAATATTCAAAAGGGATGTTGCCTGATGCATTTGTCTGTTGGGTCGACTGTACGATCATCTAAAAAAAATGTTTTTTGTTTGACGTTCGTGTATGATCTTTAAATGATTTGACCAAGATTTGCACGCCCAAGCTCGGAGGTCCCGGGATCGATTCCCGGCGCAGGATCTCGATAATTTCGATCCCGGGGGGTACTGGTGAAAAAGTGCCCCTCTCCATAGTGCCTAAGCACCAAGATGGGTATAGAAACGCCTGTAGTCCAAGAGACTACAGTGATGGGGAGTGTATAAAGGATAAATAGGTTTGATGCCTGAAGCTTAAGAAGAAAGGCATTGGTGTCGATTTTCAGACATTTCCCCCTATTAATTTGTACTTGTGAGATTATACGGGTCTGGAGTTTATCGGTTTATTTATATCCTATACATACCGTATATCGGCCAGCGATTGAGCATGTTTTGTCTTGGCCAGGTGTTGAGAAATCCCTGTTGCTCCCGCTTGCCACAATGGCGAAAAACCAAAGTGTAGTTAGTGTAGTAGTGCCAACAAATTGTCAGACGTGTAGTGGAGGGTCGATCCATCTACTTGATTCATTGGATTGCTTGCTCATAAGTCATAACAGTCTTGACTGTTTTTAGAATTTGTGTCCGTAAAAAAAACGTACAGGGATAGTTAGTGACTGTTTTTTCTTCAGCGTTCATGCTGGGCGGTTTTACTTGCAACAGTTCAAGCTTGGTTTTTAAAAATTTTAAACGTGCATTAGACTGAAACGCCATTTATTTTCCCAGAATCGTTTCGAATTCACGCGAGCTACTTTTAAACTACTTTGGGCGTAATTATATTTTCTAAAATTCACTTCCAATTGTAGGACCAGCTTGGTTTCTTACTGCTTTTTGAAGAGGGCGTTCGCAGTAGTGATTGGGGAGGTAAATTAAAAGGCTAGCGTATTAAATAAAATAAATATTAATTAATTTAATTATATTAAAATTAATCAAAATAAATTGTTGCCTTTATCGGTAATTTGGTGTGCCAGGCAATTGTGAGAGATATTTTTTTATGCGGACAACTCAAAATGATATCGCGCCCGGCTAATTATATTTTGAAAATTTGTATTTCAATACCCATGTAATTTATTTATTCGAAGGTTTTTTTAAACCAATCAACTGTAGTAAACCGCACTACAGGCGTTCTGTACCCCTCATGGTGCTTAGGTACTATGCGAGGTAACCCATGAACGATCAAACGTCATCTGTCGGGGAAAACTTAAACAAATTGCCTTGCATATGGCGCGTTTGCGGCGTGCCAACACAGCGCAGTCCTATAGGCACCACGTAGGTCATTGGGAACCAACCGTTGATTGGTTTTCCCTATTTTTTAAAATAGTTTTTATTTAACTCGCATTTGTCGTACAATAGGCTTTTTTCTCAATACACGACATCAACTAGAAATTAATACAAATCAACCCACTGCCACCAACAAAAGGAGCGAAATTTGCTATCCCCTAATCCTCTTTTAAAAGGGGATTTGATTATCACTTAAAATATACTTTGTGTGATTCCACTCTGTGTAGTCTTTTATGCGGCAATACATCAATAAAAAATTCGGCAACACTGCGAAATTGCAATCGTCAACGCAACAAAAAACAAAAAGAAAAAATATATATCAAAGTGAAGAACCACACACCAGCTCGCATAACATGTTCACATAATCGAAATCTGTTTCAATTTGACGTATTTACGAATATAGTTCTTAAAAGATTCTTTCAAATCCTGGAATTTATCCCGGAAATCTAACAGAAACTCCACGTCGTCATCTTGCAAATCTGTCGTAATGCTTTTCTAGTGCTAGTTACACTTCCAAGTTCTATTTTACGATCTGCACATTTCAACTTACAACCCTTATCAAAAGTTCTAAAAGTTGGAATTGACGTTCTACTGCTACTGTCATTTGAAGGGAATAATGCGGCTATCGTGTCGAGTAGACATTTTATAGATTCATTTTCATTTTTCGAGTAACCATCGTTTTTAGTTAAAAGGCTTTTGAAATGTCTTTACAGCCTCATGCTTGGGTGCATTTATGCTTCACCGAGGTTAACGCAGTCAACCGTCGTTCTTTTTTTAAATAAAAAATATAATGATTCTTTAATAGGCGAAAGGATATAATTTACTCCGCAAAGTGGTACGTTCGAGCTAATAGCCGTATAATTTTTTAGCTTGTGTTTACAGTTTTGGCCACTTTTCGAAGAATCTGCTTTCCGTGAACTTAGCGCGTGCGCCATTTTAATGTGAACATGTCTTAGAGGAGGGGCTCAACCTTTAGCCGCTATTCCGGTGGTGATCAAAACGTGGCTCAGCATATCCAAGTCGATCAATAGTTCAGTAACTCGGAGAATATCAATTTGATTTTTTAATTTAAAAAATAGAATAATTTTGCGAACATTGTTCCTGAGAATTGAACGCGACACGCAGTGCATAATACACAGTATATTTATGTATAGAACAATTTTCTAACCTTTGGCTAATCCAGAGTTCGAGTCTCATGTCATGCTCGAGTTTATTGGATTTCGAGGTGGATTGCATGTGTGCGAATCTTTGTAAGTGTGTCCACCACCGGACTAACGTGGGATTCGGTTTTTAAATCACGGTTAACTCATGGATCCAATTTTTCTCCCCACGTTTTGCGTCCTGGGGTATGTTTCTCCAACTACACACAAACTTATACTTACCTTACTAACTATAGTGCATTTAAAAAGAATCGTGACAGATATTATGCGAAACTCTTCTGATGTTTAGTGACGTATCATTATCGTATAACCGACTCCTTACTTAAGTAACAGCGCGCAGCCGAGAAGCCATTTCAATATTTTTCAAAGACCGTTGAAGGTGTAAAGTATAGGAGTTCTATTCGGTTATATCAAGGCGCGTCAGTAAAATATACTAGTATGTTATGCTGCCTTGATGAGCCATCAGAGAACGTTGGTTACACCAGTTGCGTTGCGACCTTGCACGGGAACTAATGGCGCACCTAGTGACTAGAATGGTAACTACCTTTTTAGCGTGCATCTTGGGGCATCACCAATAATCGTCGGCCATCTAGTCCTTGCAAGTTCGTTCAAGTTTCTTAGACCAGTCGCTCTTTCGACCGGTATAAAGCTACGATCACATAATGAAACTTGCAGATTTAGCGAATCTAGGTGTTTCAATTTATCTGTCCCTGACCAAGGATGAAAATAAAATCGCAAATATAGACTTTCCTCTATAGTTCCTTCTATTCCTTGATATAGTTACGAGAGCACGTACATTATGCTCTCTTGAGTCTCTGGAATAGAAAGAATCATCTGATATGGTGTTTTTTCTTGGGTCGGCATAGATAGGGCAACGGTCCTTGCTGACCCGGGAGACAGTTTTAGTTTTTTCGTCGTAGCAGGAAATACATTTATATCGTTAAAGAAAGGTACATGATTACCTGTAGAATTATTTTTAGAAAATGTTCAGGTGACTACGCCAATTATTTTCTTTAAAAGCTAACACGCTACAAACTTATACCTTCGGCCGTATAATTACTATAAAATGCAAAAAAGAAAAAAGTACAGGAGCAGTCTGGTCGCTTTGACTGGAATGAGTTTTTCGTAGATTTCATTTTAAAAATCTGTTGCGAGCATTGGAGTGTGTCGCTTTTTCATCTGCCATCCCTCTTATGGAGAAATAAAACATTGGAGCACGACCTTGCATATAGTAATTAATCGACTATTTAAAATGCAGATCCGGGAGAAAGAAAAATAACTAAATGGAATAGGCCGGTTATGATATATGATACGTTTCGAATTACCATAAATAAGTTGGCAACTCTAGCATTCACTCTTTTTTATTCACATTAGGGGCGGTTGAAAATGACGGGTCGATGGCCAAATGGGTCATACATTAGATTAGAATCACCAGTGATTCTATGACTGAATCACAAGCGGCCTATAATAATCGCAATCGAGTGCCTGGGTGGTATTTAGGCCTCCATCGAACTTGATCGATTGCCAGTGTGCTTCGTATTATGGACCAGGCACGTTTGGTGTATAAAAGAGGGGGTATGATTTTAAATTAAAGTGTTGGTGTTCCGTTTCGGAACTTCTGATCGGCGGGCGGGACCAGGAAAATAGGTAGATTTCGTGTCCGATATTGATGGCTATGAAACACCAGCCAGTTATTTATTGATGGCCGTCGGAGCCGTTTACCTTTGAGCCTCTGTCTGCGTCCACGCCTTTTTCTGTGGCCAATGCTTTTTTGTACACATTTTTTAATTTTATATATTTAAACTTGTGGCACCATCTAGTTACTACCATGGGCACCATCTAGTTACTACCATGAGAACTCCAATTTTAAAGAATGTACTGCCTCAGCTTCTTCTATAGGAACCGTAGATGCTCAATGTATGCGGCCTTGATATTGGCATTATAATAGTTGTGTTAGAAATCTTTTTCATAGGGGATACTGGGATGATAGATTCTTGTGTATATCCCCGACATTTATCCATGTGTTATGTCTATGGCGGTGGGAAAGAGAGCAACAAACGAGACTAGTCTGTTCACGAGTTGACAAGTGCAAAAAGCAAGTGCTAAAAATATTAGACCAAAATCAAAACTGTTAAGACCACTTGACATTGGTTATTGATTTTCACGACTATTGATAATTTTGTTCCCCTCGAACAAAGACGTTTATATCAAATTCCTTCATTTCTCTTTTAGTCAGGTTTAGGTTTTCGGTCTTCTGCCCTCTTGAGACAAAATGGCCTCCTTCGTTGGTGGCGTGCATTTTTCTATCGTTTATCATAATTTCAATTATTTTGCCAGACGTTTTTGCTCTCTCCCAACCTGTAGTTAAAAACAATGGCATTCGCCCAATTAAAATGGTTTATGATCGTTGCGAATACAGAGTAGGACTATTCTTAAAAAGTATGGAAAGAGACAAGAAATATTGGTTTTCACTGTCATGGGTCATTATATAATGGTCTGTAAATAGGCTTGTAAATACATAAAATAGATTTTCCAAGATTCTTTTACCAGACTGAACATTTTCTGGTATGAGTTATGTGGACGCTTGATTATTAATGAAATAGGTTTCAATAAATTTTGGAATGACCCCTATTTGTGGTAGTTCCACTAATCCTGAAAATAAATATGCTGTCAAGTCAGGGCCGCCTAAATAAATGATTGTTCTCGAATCAGACGTTGTGTCCCAAATACATGTACGGGGACTTTCAAATGATTCTTTGACCATTTTGTTCTGGCATCAGTAATATGAAAATCATGCTGATCAAACTAGTTTACAACGAGTTTTTCATTAATTATGGCTGTCTTTGCTGTTAATCTTAAAATTGATTGGTAACGTTTCATTTGTATGTGGTATCTTGAATTTCAAGAGTGTATTTATTTTTCGTACCCCGTGTTGTCTTCTTAAGACTATTTTTTATATGCGAGCTTCTTGCATTTGCAGCAGGGGAATATATATTTTTTCGTAGCGAGTTAATTAATATGTACTGGCTGTGACAGTGATGGATTATGTTTTTGTCGAGTACTTTTAGTTAATGCTCGAGTGTAAATCTTATTTAGATTGAATAGGTCCCTGTTTACCTTGTCAACGATTGAAATTTCTTAATGACCTGAAACTAAAAGGAGATGCGTTTTGCTTTGAATTGGGTCTGCACACATTAAGAAAGACATAACAAAATGTGCAACAATTATTTAAGTTCTCGCTGTACCTTCACTGTTGCATTTGTTGATGCGCTGTAGCGCGCATTGAGTATAAATTCCTGTATTAAGGTCCTGCATTCCTGTTTCCTTAATACTTATTTTTGTGTTTTCGTATTTTTTCAGATAAAAGTAATTATTCAATGTCCTACACGTGTATACCGCCGATGGAGAACGCGATTCCACAGGTAAACAAACTATTTTATTTTATTATTTTATTAATCAATTGTCAATTAATCGCACAGCATTAAAATTACTTTTATTTGCGTCCTCGATTATTTTTAAACACCTAATTTAAATGGCCGATGATCATCTTTGAAAAGCTAAAATTTGCACAGAGAAATCGCAAATAAGATTAAATGTAAAAAGAAATACGGATAATCCCAGGACTCGACTGGGATTATCCGTATTTCTTTTTATAATTATAAAAATACGACATTTATCTTGTATATATTTGTTTTTCTGCGGTACATAGTTGGTTTTTAAGGCGCTGCCTATATTCTACTATGGTACAGTTAACGATATATCATACTATTTAAGATTAAATGTGGAGTTTACTTTAAAATTTCGGCGCGTTCACAAGTGGATTCAGATTTTCTTACCCTCCAGTGACCGCTGAAACTATATTGAAATTTGCATGCTATCCAAAAATGGATATACATTGTATTTGAAATTTTAAAAAAGTAATGTACATTGTTCTGCGAGATCTCAAAAAAGCACTTGGTAATAAATTGTGCTGATATGCAGTCTCAGAGACTAAACTTAAAACTATACCTACGAGAGGCAGTACTCAACCGGAAACATTAGAGAGCTTTTATCTACAGGGTCAACTGAGGTCGGAAACTACTTGACTGCATATAACAAACACACACAGTAAACTATCATTCTAGCCGCTTTCACAGATTAACTGAAATTAATAGGTTCATTCTGAAGCGCGTTCTGAGAATTTATTTCATTAATTTATTTTCCAATTCCTTATTACATTACAATTTACACTTGTATTATCACATTCAGATCATGCATGAATTAATATAATTTGATTGTTCGGCAACCCTCTTCCAAAGTCATAAATACATTTGTGTCGTCATGCTTATCCCGTTTGGCATAGTCCGTCTAGATTGTAAGTGCCACAAGTAAGAGGATCACGTGACCTTTAACTAGGATCGTTTTGCCTCGCCACTCCAATGAGATGGTGTTCCGATTATTGGCGTTATCTGGGCGCCAGCGTTGTCAACGGCGTTATCTTCGTCTGGTCGCCAATCGGTTTGCTAGATGTCTGAGTTGACCGGAGTGTTTCGTGTTCGCCTTGACACGAAGCATCCCTCCTGGTGTCCCGGTCCGGCAGATTCGGTTTCGGACGTTCACATCAATAGATAAGCGCTCCAATGTGTGAAAGTGGGAAATTTATTGACGTTGTTAGTCTTAATCAACACGTTCCAGGAAATAAAAAAGTTCGTGCGTGTCTCCTCTTCATTCACCTTTCGTTTAAATTCGAGCTCTGCGGAAGCGGAATCGGTGCTTATTTATCTAAAGAATAAATCTTTAGACACTAGTTACGAGTCGGAGTGATTTTGTCTCTTGCGATGATTGCCTACAGTTTGCCTCCAAAGTTTAAGTTTTTTATCTAAGCGATTCTGCTCGTGTAATGTACGTATTTCTGGCGTCGGCATATTCATTTGTTATGCCAGTCGTAGTTGCCGGGTAGGTGGTGTATTCGTCAGGTGGGGAGTCATTGTGAAACAATGAAACGGTGGTTAAAGAATCAAGTTATCTTTTTCGAAATAATTTTTGTAGACGGTTGTTCTTAGCCGCGCTCGAAACATTCTTTTTTGATCCGAGCGAGTAATGTGACCAATTGAAATCAGGAGTTGTCTTAGAGAAAAGCAACGCCAAGCCACATTCGAAATGACCAGCGTCTTGGCGCTCATACAAAAAAAGCACATCAGCATTGTCTACTACATTGCGGCTGAAGACAGATACTATCGTTTGTGTGTGTGTGTCCTCCTGATACCTTCGCCTAATTGTGCTACATTGCTAGGAATTCTTTTATTATTTATTTGTTAAGGGGTATACCGCTTGATTTAACCGCTCAAAGCCCCCCCAGGAGGCGACCTGGTAATTTTTGCCTAGCCCAGGCTTAGTATAAGCTACCCAGGTAGGGATCTTTAACGT
>JAQGBY010001757.1:0-27071 GCA_034698785.1 Mycogona germanica | reverse complement strand
GTTTAGCGTCCAGCTATCCATTCAACCCTATCTCGTTTTGAATATATCGGCGTTTTCTACTACTCTTGATTAGTTATAGAAAACTATGTTCCCACCCACCATGGTGCTTTTGCACTATTTCGGGAGCGTGTACCCCGGTCGAATCGAACCCGGGGAAAAATCTAATAAAATATTTAGCCGCATTTTCCTCGAGACGTTTAAATCATATATTACAAAATTTCTTCAGGAAAAAATAAAGCCATAATCGGGGCAAATTGCATGCTTATATGATATCGGATTCGAAAACTTATTTTTTTTCTCGTCATTTTCAAAATGCGGCAAAAACCTGGATTGTACTTTTTATCAATTATTTTAACGTAACAACATTACTTTCAAAGGCCATGCATGAACGTAAGAAAATACATCTGCAATCTCAAACGCAATTTTCTTTTTAATCAAGAGGATTTACACGAGCGACACGGACAAGACAGGTATTTAAAGAAATTAATGACGATCAACAAATATATTCTCGCCGACTCCGTCCGTCTTTTTTCGTCCGGCGCTGTCCCGGGCACAACTCTCTTTTTATTATATAGCAACAGATTAGACCAAAAAAAAATACACCTACTGGACAGTTTCAGCTTGAGCGACCCCTGGCGGCGTCCGTAATCATTGATGACCTTTCGCGACCCGTTCTTGCGCGAAGGCGGCGCCTCGTCCACCACCAGATTGTCGTCCTCGTCCGAGTCGTGGAAGTCGTAAACAGATTCGTCCAGCTTGGCACGCCGGTGCTGCTGGACGACCGGTGGCGCCTCCCTACAACGAGGAAAGGAACAACGCGACAGGAATTGAGTACACGAAGAGAATAGCTAATGAATTTCATGATAAAGAATCCTTTTTCCGTTGAATTGACTCGTTTTAAATCGGCGAAGCCCAGAACATGCCTAGAATGCTCGTTTATTCTGTAGCCCCCAGTTCGAAAAAGTTCGAAGCACGCAGAACAAAATGTCTGGCACAAACAAGATAACGATACAACTGATATTTGTGAAAACCTCAAACAGTTTTTTCAACCAGAATACGCATAAATTAAAATAATTTATTTCAATATTTCGTATAATATATTTCTTCTAAAAATAATTATTCAAATATTTTTTCAGATCTCAAACAGTTTCTTACAAATATTTGTTGTAATGTTTTTTGGAATAATAAAATTCCATTGAATTTTTCTTCAAATTCTCTATAAGTAAGACGGTGAGGTTTGAGTTGTGTAGAACAATGATTTGAGAAAATCACAGGTATTAATTATATCTATCGTTTTCCACAATTTTATCTATCGTTTTGAACAATGGTTAAATAATGGTACCTTAAACTTTATCTTCTGTTTTGAATTATTACGCAAAATATGGCAGATTCTGTAAAAACAAACCTCGGTGGAACTTTGAAACCGTCCTCGTGCTTGGCCACCGGAATAGGAAGGTGCATCTTGATCTTGCCTTGGAAATCGGGCCGGGCGATGGGTGGACCGAACAGCGGCTCAGTCTTGACGCGGTGTTTGGCCGTGTGAGCCTTCAGCGGTGAGCGACGTTCGAAGACAGGCTCGCCACGAACCGACGGCGGGAAAGGCGACGATGGCGTGGCGGTCGCCGTGACGGAATGGTGACGGCCGTCCACTGGCGAGGGAAGGTGGTGGTGGTGGTGTTGCGCCACGGGAAACGCGGCCCCCGGTGATGCCACGAGTGGTTTCTGCTCAACGGGTGCTTGTTCCGGTGAGGTCTTCTATCAGGGAAAAGATTAGACATTGTAATGTTAGCACACCAATGTCAAATTTGAAATGTTTTCTATAAAAGCCAATTTAGTGAGTTCTCCCGATTTAGGTTAGCAGTTAGAACTTTATTTGATATTTATTAATACAAAAAATAATGTCCAATTATTTCATGAACCAATACGAAACATTTTTTAACTTTCGTGGAAATGGAGATGGGAAATAATGGAAAATTGTGAATAAGAAGTTACTTCACAACACCAATATGTCTTCGGTTACCCTTAAATGCCAAATTTGAAGAAAAAAAACAGGAACACAAATACATAACTTTTTAACTAATGAATAGACAATCATAGCATTTTTTTAATTACGAGACACTTTAAACATACGTGTTCCTTTTTACATAAGGCGAAAAAGAATTAGTAATTAACTTACTCCTGTTCCTAATTTGATCATTCCGCGACCTCTTCTGTCACGGGGCGGCAGGTGTCGCACTTTCTGCCTTTTGCCTTGTGGTAGTTTCTGGATTTGAGAGAAAAATTCAAAAATTACAACCATTGATTGAGCACATGAACGATGTACCACAAAACATGAAAAGGACAACGTGATTTGTAATTTGGTGAGAGTTCAGTTATTCAGATTTTGTCTTATTTATTTTGTACATTTAAGAAAAATTAGGAAAAGCCACACGTTAAACAAATTATGTTACTTGTCAATGTCACATTTTGAAATAGACGAAATATTGCAAAAATAGAATTTACCGGTCACGAATTGATGAGACTCCTTCGGGTCTCAAATCAGATTAAAAGATTTACCTCAGCGTGTCTAACTTCCTTGGCCAGATCCTTGATTAGTTTGGAGTAGGAGATGTCTGCCGGAATCTCGTCCCTGTGCGCCTTGAGTTGCTGCACCGACCCATACAAAAAGAGCAACAGATCAATGCATGGTCTGTAAGCACTCACTTAATCAGGCGGACAGGGGAGAACATAGATTTGGGAGAGGAACGGTTTCAGGTTTGGTTCAGCAGCACCGGACCACAACTAACGTCTTTGTCTTGGGTCCAGTTCTTCAGAGCTGTGCAGAGAGCCTTAGCGCCAAGAAGAAGATAATTCATGGGTTTGCCTTCGTTGGCGTTTTGCGCTGCGTAAAAAAATAAGGAAATAAATTTTAAAACGCGTGAATGGAACGGAACATATAGCTGAACGAAAAACAAAAGAGTATTCATGTCAGCTAGGACGTTCAAAAGATTTCATCGAGAACGAGAACGAGACAATAATCTGTTAATTGCAACACATGCGACATCTAATTTAACTAGAAATTAGATTCCTACCTTTCATTTCGTCGAGCACGTGTCGGGCCGCGTACCAATTGCACGTCTCAAAGTTGGGAAAGCGGAACTTATCTGGAGTCTTGATGCGCCTCTCGATATCATAGATCCTGGTTACGGGCAACAAGAAACAATTAATTGGCGCCAACAATTGTAACCATGTATAGTTAAAATTATTAATGTTAACGATATTTTTTTAAATCAGCAACGATAAAAGATAAATTCGGTTTAGGAACAGTAGCTGTGCTATCGCTCGACCCTAATAATGAGCAGGTGCACTTGAAAAATGCGACTGCATCACACTGCCCCGGTGTTGCTCCACAACCAAATTAAAACACAACTGCACTGTTGGTACATACTGTAATTGGAGTGGCAGGTTGAGGATGTGCAGGAAGTTGCCACCGAAGACGATGGAGTCGATTGGCGTTAGAACCGCGTGGATCCAACCGGTGGGGATGAAGAGAGTGTGACCGGGCCGTACGGTGTAGCGGTAGCAGGCGTCCACCTGATCGCCGAAAAAGGTCTCGCTGCGGTTGGACGACGCCATCCAGCGCTTGTACAACGCCAAGTTGGCTTGCGTTGGCCGGATTAGATAGAACACCTTTTCGCCCTGTAAAACAAGAAGGGCGAAACGAGGAATCAGGTTAGCCCTAGATGGTCGGTATCGGATGAGGAGGCCTACCTGTATGTAGGCTGAGGAACTAACCAAATACAGTCGACTTTATTAATAATAAACTCATGCTTATATATTCACAATGTAGTCCGGTTTCAATTACAAAAAGGATTATCAAAATAACAGTATTACAATCATCTGATTCGATCGATTGTTCAAGAGCAATATACGTAGTCGGCCGCTCACGTCAAAATAGCTACCGAAACTGCTATTTCTCTCATATGCGAGGGACATATTTTCACCAGTATCCAGAGATCGAAAAATCGAGAGCCCGCACCGGGAATCGAACTCGTGACTGCCGAGCCACAGCCAGTCGTAATACCGGCTGGGCTACGACGAGTCGTACATGTCAATGTCAACAGATGATGTCAAGATACAGAACAGCGATTTTGATCCTGTCAGAGTGATTTCTCTTGGAAGAGGTAAACTTTGAACTATTCTTAAGTATGAAAAGAGATTCCATTGAAAATTAAAAGTTACCTTAAGTACATGGTACCAAACGGAGCTGCCACCGAAGTCAATGTGGAAATCAGTGTAGCTATCACGCACGCCCACCAAACAATATTTCTGCACCATGGGGCGCGTATAGATGCAGTCTTCAGGTAGCTGCTCCGGCCAGATGTTATGCATCCAGCTTAGCTTGCTGACGATTTGCGGCGGTTCTACCAAAGGCGATAATCTGAAAATTGAATAAAAGTGGAGTTATTTAAGAATGCGTCAAAAATCCCACATCGTCTTAGATTTACACGTGCATTGGTAATGTAAGCTAACCCGGTATTGCTGAATTCGAGGCTGATGACGTTGATGACACGACTGCGCACAGGGCTATTGAAGTAGCGCACGAACTCATGGATAGTCATGCGCATGTCCTCCTGCTTGGACACATCAATGGCGTCCACTTCGGTATCCGGGCCTGCAAACGAATTTGAAAAAACATCACCCCAATTAGAACACCACACTTTTTCACTGGCTTCGAAAATTATGATTCCGTCAAATTTCAACGAATTTCGTCGACTATTCTGAGACTTCCATAAGCGAACCAGACCAGACCCGAGTCCACGTACGTAACTTAACGAAATGGTTCCATTTAGTCAAACTAGTTTATTTGTTTGTTCAGTTAAAAAATAACCCCTTTTCAAACAAATCGCAGAATTCTTTAGATCGTTAATATCGTTCAGCTACACTAGATTTTAAGAAAACACATTTTTTTTGTCCATGTTTTTTTAAATTTACTGAAGCATACAGCAGTTTACACAACAGGAGTTCATGTACCCCTCTCGGTGC
Organism: Mycogona germanica; assembly: GCA_034698785.1. Classification (NCBI taxonomy): domain Eukaryota; kingdom Metazoa; phylum Arthropoda; class Diplopoda; order Chordeumatida; family Chordeumatidae; genus Mycogona; species Mycogona germanica. Next base: position 22,046 of record JAQGBY010001757.1, on the reverse strand, counting down.
TTAGGCACTATGTGAGTGGCACATTTTCACCAAATGAATCGAATAATCGAGAGCCCGCGGCGGGAATCGAACCCGGGACCGCCGAACCACAGTCAGTCGCTAAACCAACTGCGCTACGACGAGTCGTGTTTGGTCTAGGACAATTTAAAATGAAGTTTGGTCATTTCAGCTTTATTTGAGTATTGTTTTTTATGGTAGAAAGTTGCGGAAGTTGTCCTAGACTGTGACGCCACCTACCCAAATATACTTGCGCGTCCTCCAGAGTGAAAGTGGGGGGAGGCACCACCAGTCCGAGTCCATCGATGCTCTCCACAGAGATGGGCCGGTCGAAGCCATTCTGCAGCAGGTATGGCAGCGTCAGTTGCTGTCCACGCATGACCAGCATGATCTCGTCAGCACTGCAACAGAACAGAAACGCAACGGTTCAGCATTTTTAGTACCAATTTTGTAGGATGTGTTTTAAATGAAATATTAGAGGTTAGGTTGCACCCAGCACCCAACGAACGCCCGGCCACAGTGGCGAGCTCATATTTTATTCGAATTGATAATTGAGAAAAATAACAGTCAAGACCCGGGATGTTATGTGGTCTAGACGCGGAAATGTGACTTGCGCAGTAAATTGTTCTGCCATTCGATTTTTTTTTAGCTCAGAAAGGCGCCCTAAGTCACGATTCTTGGGTCCATGAAACACGCAAGTATTTTTAAAGTACCTGGGGAAGTGTCGGGATTTCAGTTCCTTGACGAAGACGGGTGTTCCAGTTTGAACAGCCTTTAAAAAAGAAAACAATTATAGCGAATAAACATCTATAAAACAATAAAAATTGGTTTGGAGATCCAACTAATGTATAAGCCATAAGGCCAACCAATTTCATTGAGTTGTGCATGTCCAGGGAGTCGAACAATTACGGAATCGTAACTATGACATGTGGGCAAAAAGCCTATCCTACTCTGTATAGGCCAAAGCACGACAGACCGATGCTTTAAATCATTGCACATGTAAATGACATTGGAGCATCGACACGATACTACATTAACGTTTAAGTAGCTAACCCCTGAATCGGCTGTAAGAACGCCCTGCACAACTGTTCTGTTCGAGTGCCATCTAGCAAGCATATCTGCAAATAATTTTTTCTCTCCAACCACAACGAAATAATAAATGATTTCTTCGCCTAGCCAAAAGGTGGTGTTGAGGCCAATTAGACATGAACACCACTTAGCGCGCATAGCAATCGACATGCGCAGACTGACTAACGGCAGTAATAAGCATCCCTGTTCAGCAGGAGTCTTTCTTATCTTATAGGACAAAAACTCACCCCTTTGAGAAAGTCCACCTTAATTATCAATAATAGCCACCAGGATAGCGTTTGCGTGATTTGCTTATTATGTTACGATCCTATAAGCAGAGTTCACAGATTACGTATTGGGTCTTACCTTTTTGTCTGCGTCCACCTCCGCGTAATTGTGACGGTGCCAGTTGGTTCGGTGCTTGGCTGTAAAACAGAAACGGGTTTGGGAATCATTTTTTTAAAGATGCGCCGCAGAAATATAGTTGTGGGCAAGTAGGAGTCGTCCACTATTGAAGTCAGTGATATAAAAAAAAACTTACATATGGATGGTCCAAACATTTTCTCGCATTTTGGACAGTGGTACTTCTCGATGTCTGTGCTCTGGTGCTCGAACATCCCCACGCAACTGAGACAGCAAATATAGGAAAATAAATCAGAATGGTTAGTGGCAAAGAATAATGAGGTGTTTCGCGGCCGGCTCAGTGTACTCTGCCTTAGCTAAGCATTTCGCTTATCTTAAGAATGCTCACATCTAATTTATCGAAAGAAAAGAGCATCGCAAGCTTTACAACACCCGCAGCGTCTGAAACAGTGAACATTTACTACTGATAATTTTGCTTAGCCTAAGACTGATCTTTTGGTACATTCCTACCAAAGATCACAGTGCTATAATCATAAGATATCGCCTCAAGCAGTGCCGTGCACCCAAGCTGCTATTATAATCAAAAAACTACATGCAGGAGATGTGTTGTCACCTCATTGATATCCATTTAATTAAAAAGGAACCGGCCAATGGATCATTGTTGGAATTACTTAACAAACCAGAATCACCAGCAATTAGATAAGGGGAGGGCCAGTATCACCGAGACTCTTTGGGTAGTTCCGCTGGGTACAGACGCGTGCAACACCGCGAAAATATCGTGATCAAATCAGATTCAGTGTGAGGACACACAGTGCCAAAGTACTAAGAGGGGTACAGAAATCCCTATAGTGCTATTCACTTCAGTAATAACGAAAATATATGATGATTGCTTGGACTGCAATCGAGAAGCTACCATTTTGGATTTAATTCAGTGATTGAAATAAAATATAAAATGATTCACGTGGTCTGATTCACCACGACAACCCCTTTTGAAAATAAATGTGGAGTCCTGCAAGCTTTACAACGTTTCTGAGAATGACAACACCACCACGTGGTTGTACAGCTGTACGAGTCGTGTCACGAGTCGAAACTAACCCTTGGAGTCTGGAAGAAAAAATGCTAACGCAGACCGTGTTAAAATAGGAATTTCATTTCTTTAGAACAAGGTTACCTTTCCAACAAACAAAATTGTGAAGGCGCAAGTGAGACTTTTAGATTTAGACTTTTAGAATTATCGCCGCGCAGAGGCATTATGGCGATGGACTAATGAACTAGCTTGAGCCAGTGAACGAGATCGGTTATGAGACGTGCGGTCGGTGCGGAGTTCAGCAAACCAACGCCTCCAAACGCATTTTACATATCTCAAACCACTCCGCAACAGTGGTGAAACCGGGTATAGGCGTCGTCCCTGCTGAGTATTACATCGTAACAGCCTAGGCATCATACAAACTCTTGCGAAGAACGCAAATTTTCGTGTTCCAGATTTTTGTGCATGATATTGGAGCAACTAATATCGTGTGCAGAATCATGGCAGAGGTGAAATTTGGTAAAAGTAACATTAAATCGTGGTGAAATCACCACCAACATCAATATTTTTCATCGGGAGGAAATGGATGAGATTTCCCATCGCGAAATGACTAGAAAAACCTTATTTTGGTCGCAAGAGCATAACCGCCACCTAGCGGATGTAAGCATGGAGCATGAAGCGGAGTGAGACTCCAAAAACTCCGCTAGGTGCGCGTCGGTGTCGAAATGAGGTGTCGCTAGCATCACATCCCCGCACAGGTACAGGTTCAAGGCTTAGCTTTGTCGTTTGACAGCGAAGAAAATGGTCGATACGAATAAAACAGAATCTTTTGCAATTTACCTGCCGTGAAACCATTCCTTACAGGCGTCGCACAAAATCATAAACTTGGTAGGATCGTTGGGTTTTCCGCACAAACAGTAAATTGGGACCGAAGCCATCATGCAGCTCTCGGCGATCGCGTTGTTGTCTTGTTCACACTAAACGGTTACGGTTACTTAACAATTATACATATTGGATTGACATATCCAAATCGATGTAGGTTGCGTTTATCTCTTCGGATTTATTACGAGGTCATCTCTTTTGATATCTCTTGGAAACTCTGTTTAGGTTTTTTTTACGCAACTAAACTCGATCCCGATGGGACTGGGGATGCAAGCGAAATATTGTACGCTTTATGCGTACTACTTTCGGTTACCGATTACCAACTCGGTAGTTATTAGAAACACAATCGTATTAATAACAATGATGATCATCGCATTACTTTGACTATAGATAATATTTTAAAATGGTAAAAGGTATTACAGTTGATATTTTCATTCATGATATTGCTATTTCATGAATGGCTATTTCATCGCGGATAAACATCGTTGCAATTTGGTTGGTTTGTGCGGATGAATACCAAAGCGAAACGCTCTAAGTGAAAAAAGGTCAGCAATGGCGTCTGTCATGGTAGGTTGAATTTTCTTGACTAGAAATCGACGTTGACAGTGACAAAAACGTGAGGCAAATTGTATTTCGTGATCATGTACTTGTAAGTCTTGTTGTTCGGGGGCGGTAGAAATTATGCCCAGCGGCTCGATGCTGGTTGCCCACTTTTCCAGTGAATCTACAGAGACCCCTTCCCGTCAGCATGTTGGAGGTTGAGAAACGGAATTGAGACGGTATTGGCATGTGCTTCCACCTAATGAGCAGACGCCCGCAATATGGTTAGCGGCGATTCAAAATGTTAGAATTTTCTAAATGTGTTTGGGCATCTGATGTCTGTGGCAAAATGTCTCGGCAAATTTATTGGTTTATACCACTTTTTATCAATGTGCGTAAAATCCCAGATTTGGATAAAGTGATGTCATGCTTGGGCAAATACTTTTTTTAAAGTATATTTGTACGACTCGTCGTAGCCCAGTTGGTTTAGCGACTGACTGTGGCTCGGCGGTCCCGGGTTCGATTCCCGGCGCGGGCTCTCGAAAGTTTCGATCCCGGGGTACTGGTCGTTCCCCTCGCATAGTGCCTAAGTACCATGAGGGGACGTAACGCCTGTAGTGCGGTTGACTACAAACAATAAACGGGGGTTGTGCCCGGCATAGGCCGGACGAAAAGAGACGAACAAGAGTTGGCAATAACTCTTCTAATATAATAATAGTAAACTATTATTTAAAATTAAACTAGAAAACCGTGAGAACTGATGCTACAGATAAGACGATAACGATCTACATCTCCCGTGGAAAATTAATATTTATAATTACCCAAGGTAGACAGACAATTTACAAATTTAGCAAATAATTTCATGATCTTTGATAATTTTTTTGTCACAAATTTATTAATATACAGGACATACAAAATATATATATTTTACAGTTCGGTTGAGAGTACCGTTCAACTCAGATAAAAATGGCTGACATATGTTTTTGTTTTAATTTATATATTTTTTTAATAAAATTTGGAAAATGTCAATACTGTTAACATTGTTTTATCATCATTTAAACAAAGGCGATCTAAAAAATTGATATTCAAAACGAGCGGGGGAACTTAATCGGTCGGTGACTGATGTTTATCTTTGTTCTTAAATACTATATTATGCATAAATAATTCCAGCCAAGATGAAAGATACAAGAAAACATCAATCCACAAAAGAATAGTCAATTTTCACATATCAAAAGAGCTTCAGTTTCCAATGAATGAATTACATAAATTGATCGGACCAAATCAAGACGTGGACTGTTCAATCCAAACGCAGAAACACTTTCACATTATGTTCTATCAGCAAAAATGTCTGGAGTATAAACACGAGTAAGTCTCACATAAATAAGGATGAGTTTTTCTTTCAAATTCCGTGCAAACTTGAGTAAATATTAAAAGGTTTGTCATTTTAAGCTTGTCTTGTCCAGGCAGGCGTTGTTGGCCTTGATGAAAAACACGCATTAACGAGAGCAAGAAATTATTTTAAAATCATGAATTATTTTTTAATTTTTCGCTCGTTGATAATGGCTAAGTTAAAGAACACTAACCATGTGTAACGTTGTAACGATTCGATTTATTCTATAAAATAGCTCATTGAAAAAGATTTTTAATAATCTTTTCAAGCCTATTTGGTAGTTTCGGTTTGTTTAAAATGCTATACAAAATGTTACAGTAATGAATGGAACATTGGACGTTTATACTTTTTATTAATAAATACGTAAACCGCTAATGTTTTATTTTCTTTTTACACATGGTTATTTAAGAAATTGTATTGCATTTGGTAGAATTTCAACGATATCAATATGTTCGTTATTATAATTTTTATATCTTAAATCAGACTTATAATTTGAGCGTTTTCTATTTTTCGATTAGTGAAAGTAGCTACCCGAAAAAGCAAAGTCTTGTTTTAATCGAAAGAAAATTAATATTTGTGTTCAACCAAATTCGCTAGTCAGTTCCTGCAACAAATCGTTTTAGTTAGTTGTCCGTGTAAAGTTGTAGGTAATAGCCGATTCCATAGAAATATTTTGGGTACGGTACATGTAAGTAGAAAAAGTGTAGGTCCGGTCAAAAAAAATGTTGGGATATTCCCAAGACAGGATATTAGTGAACTTGACAAAAAAGCCAAAACACACAAATACACATTGTTAACACGGAAAAGGCACTTGCACAAACTCTTTACAGTAATCTGGATCTCATTGAGTTCTATGTGTCTCACTCGGGAAATCTCTTATCCAAAATGTCCTAGCATTGTCACGTTTTATTTACACAACCTTTAATTACCCATATTCTATCACGAAATTACTAAAAAAAAATTTTAGTTTTTCAATTTTTACTTTTTCGTTCTACATCGTAATTTATCTACGGTTACCGGCTCCACGTTGGCAAAACTTTTTAGGGGATGTTCAGAAAAATTGCTTTAGTCTCCTTCTGTAGTCTAAAATTAAAATAACCAATTTTAATTTTGCTTTTAAGTCAAAACAAATAAAAAAGTTATTTTTAAAGTAACGTATAAGAAAACATTTTCTTTATGAACCATTCAATGACAATCCAGACATTGACATAGGTTTTGACGTAGTCACAAAATATTTTCTTAATTTTTCATCGTTAATCTTAAATAAGCAGGCAAAATCTCATAATTTCTTCCACAAATAATCACATGCATGTTGAAATACCAGAATAATTTGGAGATTATCTCAACACTGACACTATTCTGGTCAATTATCAAAACACACATATCCCGCAGAAGGACTGTGTTCTGCACAAGTAGACATTTGCCAGCAAACGTAGTGAAGATGTCTACATGTACTTAAGTTAAATTAACGATTCGGCAAATAGCTTATTAAAAAAAGATAAGACAGCAGGATGTCCCGTCAGAAAGTGTCACAGAAGTTCAGTCACGTGATAGGCTTGGGTCACGGAGAGCATGGAACATAGCCGATCACGTAACTCAAGGCAGACAAATCGAACATGACTTCGTTAAATTTATGCCCAAGGACGAGTCACACAAATAGTCACAAAAAAACAGCCGTTTCGTCACAAAGCCCTGGTGACTATTGATTGGTTACTTCGCCTGCACAACCAATAAAAAGACGACGCTAGCCAAATCGTTCTTTAGTTGTTTTGTTATCTTTTTTTAATTCAATCAACTGTGGTCAATCGCACTACAGGCGTTACGTATCCCTCATGGTGTTTAGGCACTATACGAGGTGCACGACCAGTAAGTACCCCGGGATCGACATTTTTCGAGAGCCCGCGCCGGGAATCGAACCCGGGACCGCCGAGCCACAGTTAGTCACTAAACCAACTGGGCTACGGACAAGTCGTACAATCCGTATGAAAACTACACAAGCCACCTTAGTATTTCAGGAAAAACACACATTCCAACACGAACTTACTGAAATGCGAAGGCGCCATCTAAAGTCGAAGGGAAAATGTGTCTAAGCCAGCCGCTTATTTGACGTCATTGTGACCTCTACAACGATCCCGACTTTGAAGAGTCGAATGAGCAGTCTCTCTTAATGAAGCTAGAAACTTTAGGCATCGGCATAGACCAAGCCAGAGAACCACAAAGGTGTTTTAAGTTTTAGTGCTTTTTGAGATGATCACTTCAAAATCTCTCTCAGCACACCGAAATTCCATTCGTTGCAGAAATGTTTACGTGCACAAAACAGTGGCATGGCAAATGTTGAATTGCTCTGCTTAAATTAAAAGGCTGACTTAACAGAGAAACATGAATTTCGGGACAGTCCGAACAGAAAGAGACGAACATGAGTGGCGAAACTCGTCTGATGAATAATATTTTACTATTATTATTATTAATTTAACTGGTAAGAGCACTGGACCGGCAATCCAGGGATCCGGCGTTCAAGTCCCGGTCTATTCGAAACTCTGTATTTTTCGCAATTACCAGTTAAATTAATAATAATAGCAAAATATTATTTATCAGACGAGTTTCGCCACTCGTGTTCGTCTCTTTCTGTTCGGTCTGTCCCGAAATTCATGTTTCTCTGGTAAATCACACAAGACGTTCTTAACAATTTCCTCATTAAAAGGCTGACGCGTGACCACGAAATGTTAATTTCGTTATGCAATCAACCCATTTGTGAACTGTATTCTGAGCACAAACTACAGAGCCCCAAAGGTCTCCGTACATAGGAATAATGTTTTTACCTATATACAACAATGGTGCGCCTACATATGGTTACCTATGGGGCACACTGTGTATATATACGTTAGGCGAAGAGCGATCCTAGCGACTGTAATTCACACTTCCACTTGCAATGTCAATGCAGCAATTGGGCCATAGAGATTGGTGCACTGTCCATGTCACGGATGCTCGCGCAGGAAGAATATCAGCAAACAGTGGTTGAATCCCTATGGCTAAAATGCCAATGCCTGTTACCAGTGTCGCATTAGTCATGCCTACAAATTTGTCGTAGTTGCTGGTTGGTGATCAGAACAAATATACAACTATTACTACAGATATGTACAAATAATTTGAGTGGATCTAAATCCCTGATCCCCTCCAGTTCATAGCAAGTTGTGGAGGACTAAATGTAAAATCACCAAAAATGAGTATTGTATACAACTAAGAGAACGGTATAAGCGGTTCACATGTCAAATTGCGTCAACAAGAGCATGTTTGTTAACGAATCTCGATTTAGAATCGAATTTTCCTTTTTAAGGACAAAACAAAATCACGCACATTAAGTTCCTACAAAAATGACCTAAGCCGACTTTCCAAGTAGTTGTGGTGTCAAGAACAAAACGCCACTAACGAACCGGGATCCAGTTTCGAACTTGCTGATCCAGGTTACTTCCAAAAAAATTACGGGTGTGGATGAACACAAAACAAAAACGACGTCGCAATCGCAATGTCGGCTGTCATGGTTTAAAAAAAAGCTCAGCTGAACCGAGTTGGCAAACACTGCATCATATGATTTTGATGATCAGATACCCCCAAAATATAGCCATAGCAACCAACTCTTAACACTTAAGAGATGCGAGATATGGTTTATCCGATATCAGTCAATGTCTCCAATTTGTACAATAATTTCTTTTGCAGATCTATGGTGTGGGGTTCTTGGTGAATGTTCGTGAAATGGTTTGGCAAAACTGGACTCGAGAAGACCACCTTCTATCAAAGACCTCTCAGTCGGGACAAGGTCACTACCTATAAGGACAACACAGCCGGGCCGAGTAACTCAATGGCTGCCACTGATGCACGCACGGATGAATCACGCCAGGCAGTCTCCTGCAGTCTCAGGCAGGCAGCCAGGGTTGAAATTACAGTGAAGATCTTCCCAAATTACCACGAGTACGTTTCTAGATAAACTAAGTGACACCAAGAAAAGATCTAGCACTTTAATCTCACATAGTGCACTCCCGGTGCCCTAAAGGACACATTCCTGGTCTTGTAGAGGGCACAACTCCGATCTCGTGAAGAACACACACACTTATGATCATGTGATGAGCACACTTCCGGTCTTGAAGAGCCCACACTCAGAGGACAACCAGGGCGATTCGTAGAAATGCTCGTGGCGCATTGATGACTCGATTTGTCATAACGGGTATCCTCTCGACAAATCATTCAAACGAGACGAGATTTCTGCTAGACTTCATTTTTCACCAGAATGGTATATCTTGCTTGTCGAAAATGATCAACATCACCAACAGGCGCGTCAAATCTCGAGATCAGCTGCCACACATTCTCGATAACTGCGAGACTTGGATGATTCAGATACCAGTCTCGCTGGCTGAAGATCCAGTCTCCACAGAAACCCTGATCAGAAGACTCAATCAGAGCAGGCTCATGGCTTTGGTGGGCGCCACCACGTCTGAACAGAAGTTCAGTCGTCCAATCGCTCGAATGGCGGCCACGTCAGCTGTTATGTGGTAGTGACTGTGATGAGAAGCGTCCTGGCTGCCGAACATCAGGCAGGGCGACGGTCAGCTGTTGTTGAGCACAATCTGCAGGTCGTCTGGTAGCGTGCCGATGATGTCGGCCATGTGACCCTGTAGCCGGTGGACGGTAGTCTCCTGCACCGGCAGCTCCTCCACCACTGCACATTCCTGTTGTCGGGCGAAAAATTGTCGAAATTAATCGTTTAATTTTCTAAATTTAATTACTTTTAACTTATTCATCGCAAAATATATTTCTGCAATTTCAAATCTTGCAATACTTGGATTGGTCAGAATGACAACAGAAGCTACTCATTAAAAAAAGTGAGCAGATTCAAAAAGAAGAATAGATGACACAAATTATAGATACAAAAATAATTAATATTCACCAGCTTGTCACGGATTTTCAATATGAGATCGACAACTTCCACCTCCTGTTTGTCTTGAATCCAGTTCATGAGATTCTGGGAAAATAATTATCAAATCATTATCGAATCACAGGATCACCAATTCCACACTTGCTCTGGAATCTAGCCACATCGACTGAAGATACTCACCGCTTCCCCTAGCGCTTCAAGCTGCAGTGCTTGCAACTTTTGTGACACCTCCTTGTGCCTGTTGTCGTACCATCCGGAGAAATTGGGCGACCGAAAGAATCGCCTACAAACAGATGACACCTCCATTAGTACCATACCACATCAAGAGGCGTGCGAGTAGAATTGGGGAAAGCTTTAAAAAACATGTCAATTCGCAAAGAAATGTCAGATAATCCTACGAACAATAAAGACCAGATTAGATTAAAACTTTCATTTTCAAAATAAATGTTATATATATATATATTTTCTTTTTGTAAATTGATATAAAAATATTACGTATATTAAAATAGCTTGCTTTCCCAATATTTGATATTCTAGGAAACTAGATAAAGGAAAAAATATTTCAATCCAAATATTTCAATTCATGTGAAAAAATCAAATCAATCCGATCTACTATTATAAAGCATTTTAAAAATCTGTCAACAAATATGAAACAACCTTCTGTATAAGCGCAATAGTGTGAACTGACTCTTGTTAAATCAAATCCATTATAAAACAGTTGAAAAAAAAATTGCAATTGGTAGATATATCTAAAATTCAGACTAGCTTTTGCTCTTTCAGCAACTTTTTCAGTGACATTTTTTAATTAAAGGACTCGACAAATACCGGAACACAATGTTAGTTTGGTTAAGTGAAACGGTACCTGTACAATCCGACCCAGTCGCCCTTGATGCCAGTGGTCAGCTGGGGACCAGAGGTCTCCAACATCTTGAAGAACTCGTCAGGGTTGAAAGGCCTCAACATCGGAGCAGACTAAGAATCGAAACACGAACGAACGTTAAATTTAGAAAACATTTAAGAACTTTTTTCCATCTTTTTTTCTTGCACTAAATTTCGATTACTGCCAGTAGCCACTAATTTATATTAAATTTATTTTCATTCGGTCGTTTAAAACAAATATTTTGGTCTTACCTTGTGCGGAGAAATATTCCTTTGTAAAGGCATTAAACTAGCCATATACCTTTCCTGTGAAAATAAAATAATCAGGAGACCGCTGTTAGACATGAATTAAAAATTTGAAGTGCAGAATAAAATTTAATAACAAATACATTGAAATCAAATTAAAACTCAAAAACCTTTTGGCACCAAATGTGATATAACTCAACGCATTCTTACAGGCTCCCTGCACTTTCGAGGTATAGATAGTGTACGACCGACACTATCGTCATTATAATAAATTTTACTTAAAAAATACATTGAGAAAGCAAAAGCTCAGAAGACACTTTGCGTAGAAGCTAAAGCTTTACATTTCCGTTTCAATTAGTTCCGAAATCAAAAAGACGCTCGGCTCGGAGAAAAATAATGTAATTGCCCTGTGATTTGGGGCCACCTTGCGTGGAACTCACGAAAGGTGGTCACGAAAGGTGTTTCTCTCCGCGAATTTTATCTAAATAGCGCAGCAAGCTCAATTAGCCCAACAAAATTTTCGGACTCTTGGTCAACAAGGAAATCTCAAACTGTCAGCCGAAAATGTCTTACCAATGGAATCATGAAGCTCTGTGTTAGTTCCAACAAATGCCGACGCAACAGTGCATTTTGTACTTCGCGGGGTCGCTTGTTTTGAACGCCCTTGAGCAACTTTTTCAGAATCAACTTATCCTTTTGCAGAAACGGTCGATACCTAGTGTATACACCTGCAAACGCATAAAAAGTTACGCATGAGAAATACAGTTTTTGTAACCGTCAAATCGGATACCAAATATATAATGTAAAATAGGGAATTATATAATCAATATTAAATGATCATATTGTATTTATTTTTCAGAAAAAACGTTCTGGTTTCAAACATGTTTCATGAGAAGGAGCAAAAACGATTTGGATTTTAAAATTATGTAAGCCTATTTAACATAAAAATTATGTTATTTTTACCTGGTTTGCAGTCCAGTGTTTTCAAACTTCCTCCTTTCTTGATTTTTTGTTTCTGAGAAACTGGTGAAGCAGAAGCTGAACGAAAATAGTTTAAAAAATTGGTTTTATAATGCGTTGAAACCACAAAAAATTTCGAACTAAAAGAATAATACACAAAACCTGAAATATATTAATTCCGTAGTTGCCGAATTTCGTTCACCGGATCTCAAATAAATTGCGGTATCGCGATTGACATTAAGTTTGGATAAATATTAGGTGGTGTTGAGAAAGGGAGGAGCTGCTTGAAGGTCACCTTATACACTAAAGATCATACTTACTCATGCATGCTTGAATAGCCACAGAAACTGAATTTCAGGAAAGCGCCAGCGATTATGAAGGCACATTTTCCCCAATCTTAAGCACAATTCAAATTTCTCACGCACGCTTACATATATTGGATATGCCAACAACTATATAGCTGGGGAAATAATTGAAGGTGCTGAACAAAATCAAAGATGGTCCTGTGTAATTAACCACCTTCGTTGATTGGACAGTGCTGTCGTTATCGAGATACTCACAACTAGCAGTGGTATCACCCAGGCGGATAATGTGAGGCCAGTGCTGCAACGTTTTGGCGAAGAACGGATTGGTGACTCCGAGTATGACCGGCGGGCTGCGCGCGAATAAAATGGGAGAGCTCGTGAAACCCAGGATATAACAGGATTAAGTTTGGGGTAACTAGTGCATCACAAACGCCACAACGCGCAGGTGTAATCGTGAAACTACGAAATCTAGGCACAAAAATACAGGAAAATTTATAACAAAATTAACATCAAAATGGTACACTCACGGCGATTGAGTTTTGGTGGTGTACTCTTTGAACTCGCTATCGTGAATGGTAAAGAAAGGACGATAATCGGTGCAGATGCGTAACGGCCAAATCGTGCTGAAAAAACCAAGATTAACAATACATCAACGAAAAATTTCTTATAACGATGCTTCACAACATACCTAGATTACAGAGAATGCAGTAGGATTACAGAATAAACCGCTAGGGTAAAACGCAAATTTAATTCCAGTGTAACCGTTTGGCACTGCGCTGTACTTTTGCAATCTGAAAAATGGTACCATCATGCAAACAGTTTAAAAACGCCATAAAGGTTCTTCGGCTTCGCCCTTGAGGGAGTCTCCAGATTGTGGAACTCTTGAGACTTCACGCCAAATCGCATTTGTGGTACAGGCTTTCATGCGTAAATAACGGTTTAAAAACGAGCGTCTAGTCGTGGCGCAAATTTCCGGCGATACTGCTTGGGCCGTCGAGCCAAAAATCGCTCAGATTTCTCGCTTTTGCTAGCTGCTATCAGCACCTACTACAAAACCTAACTCTGGACAGTTTAGCAGTGTCCCATTCTCTTACAACCACTTCCATGAATTCGCCTTGTATTTATTGGGAATTGCTTTGTAGACAACTAATTGATAAAAAATACAAAGTTCTGTTGGCAGTGTTCCTTGAAAAAGGTATTACGCTCGCCACAATGTTTATATACAATATAATAAATGTCAAATTACCTGATCACTGCTTGCACAGTTTGCGAGCAAATTGTCGGCGACGAAGCCATGACAATGACGGGCTAAAAATGTTTTTTAAAAAAATGGATGAGGACCATTGCAAGATAGAATATAATTTAATTAAAGCTATATCGTTGCAACATCGATCGCTTAACACCAAAAACGATATTTTAAATTGTCAGACAATAGTTTATACAACTTTTCCTTACTTCGCCAACAATCACAAGTTCCCAAAGAAGGTGTATATGAGACAGAACCGGCCATAGGTACCTAGTGCATGAACGCACAAAAATAAAGGCGATGTCACAAACAAATTTTCAGACACCTCTAAGCACAAAATTTGATCTCTATCCAAAGGCATTTAACAAAGAATAAATCGGCACGAGTATAGACAAATGATCACAATCTACGCGAAAAGATCACAACACATTATTAAAAAAATTGTAGTTTACCTAAAAATATCCGGCTCGTGCAGAGTTGGAAGCACATGGGGCGTCACGACTGTAGATGCCTGGAAGAATTGCGTAAATAAAAAAATTAGCAAAAGAAATGTAAATATTTAACGCAAAAACTAGTAAGAAACAAAATGCAAAACATTTTTTTTAAAAAATGATCGAATTTGCATTTTGTTCTCTCATTGATGCACTCCCATTGATATATCAACTGTTTTTATCCCCAACCTCTTGTTACCCTACCTGATTTCACGAGCTAATATTCTTATCAGATTACATTTAAATGCGAAGCATTAATTTTTATTCGTGCCCACTAATCACATCATTTCAATTCACAATCGAATTACATCTTATATCATTAGAACGTCATAAACGTCAAATATTTAGTACAAATAAATCGTTTAAAATTCAATGAAACGATTCAAACGTCTAGTTTATGTCGTAACGTCTAGTACATGTGCAATTTGTGATCAGAGTACATAAAGTGAAGCGTTTTGCTAGTTTTAATATTTTGCAGAAACACTCATTCGACTTTTGGACAGAATAAATGTCATTGTTATATTAAGTTTATTATTCCAATAAAATATGATGTGGCTTACCACAGGAGGAGCGTGGACAACCGTCTGTGTTGGACCCCCAATTTTGTCCGCATCTGACGGGATTCGAACCTAAATTGGAGGAAAGAGGCAAATTGTCACTTTCCTTTTCCTAACACCCCAGAAAGCCAGAAATCGTAAAACAGCACATATCACAGAATTTTTGAAAGTGCGTTGCAATTACGAGTAGTAAAATTGGAAAGTGAATCTTTGTCACTTCTAAAGGTGTATTTCCTTATTTCTCTATGCTCACCAATTCTCGTACAATACAAAAAATGAAGAGACACCCAGTACTGGACATCCTCATACATTCGTATGATATTATTTTTACCAAGTACACGTGTAATTTGACGAGCTTTCTGGTCAGCCACCAAAGATTAAGACAGAGAACGCGCTTACCTGTAGCACTGTGCCCATGAGCGGCAGGTTGAGCAGCTCACCTGGCTCGGGCGCCAGCCACTGGTCAACGTCATGACACGCAGCCTCGATGCTGGGCTCGCCGTTGTCAAAGAACTCGGGAGCCACCAGCCCCACCACTTTGTAAAACAGGTTGATCAGCGGCAACTTGGAAACCAGCACCACCGACTGACCACCAAGACCAGAACGGGAAAAAACGAGATAAGTATCAGTATAATCAAACAAATTGAGATATCGTTTTGGTATGAGATCGCTAGTTAAGACTCAATCGTAGATCCAAACACACTTCGACAAACTCCAAATAAACCAATTAGCAGTTGCTTAAGGGGGTTTTCTTCCTTTTTTCGAAATACAGAAGTTCACAAGTCAAACAACATTTTCACAGGTATTGATTTCTGCCGGTCACCCGCAAATCATTTGTCAACAATTCAATGCTGTCCTGGTTATACTATAAAAGTACGTCATTCGATTAAAAGTAATTTATTTGAGACTTGTTCTACCTTCTGAAAATATCCGCGACGCTGAGTCTTGTCTTTGACCTGACGGAAGTAGACATAGCCGAAGAAATGATTGAGATCGGTCTGTTAAAAGGAAAACGACATCATCATTACGAGAGACGTTTTTCTTTTCCATTGGAACGAAAGGCAGAACTGGTGTAGTGTCACGGATACTTCTTTCGGGATTGGTGTAAGTCCTTTAAACCCCCTAAGCTCAGCGCTCAACCCGCGGATCTCAGTTACGAATGATGACAGAATAAACTCTGATTCAGCTACCAGACCAGGATTTGAAGCCAGAATCTTAGAACACAATCAGATTTTCGAGCAAACTGTCGATTTATGATCAGGCGTTTTTAGGGCATTCTTAAACAATATGAACATTGCCCAACTCCAGATAATTTTCCCAGTGGTTGACAGTAGCTCCATTGCAGTAATGGCGCATTCGCCATTTATTATGTGTTGTTTTTGACTCAATGGTCTCCATTCGTTGGCAGTTTCCCCCGCGGTCCAAACGTCAGTGGAGAAGCTAATTTTTATGCTTTTTTTAAACTGATAGTAATCTTTAATCGAAACTTGAGCTTTCCCACTCTGCCAAGTGACTGACTGAAAAGCAATGAATTGTTTAATGTGAGGATTCATCACGAATATCAGACTAGCATTATTCAATATAGTGTTGCGTAACATTTCCACATGATTCGAAAAAGTTTCTTGCTTTCATTTTTGGCATTGATCATACCTGAAGTGCAACCGGACACAACTTGTTGTAGTGAACGTGGGCCGGGGCATTGTTTCGCCAAGCTGAGCACTGGCGAATGCGAAAATGAAATTGAGTATCGCCCATACATCCTGAAAGAATTACGGATTGACATCTGAGAGATTGAGCGACCAGCAATAATTTCTGGAACTGTGGGTAGAGAATTAACAATGTCGAGAGGAGTTGCAGCCAAAATAACGGAACATTATGGCAAAATATGCATGGATATCAAAAAATTATTCTTCGTGAATTCAATTAAATACAATTTACAAATTGCTAATAAGTTTAGGAAAACATTCGGGAACAAACTAAAATGACAATTTTATAAATGTGACTATAGCGATTTAAATGACTATCTAGCAGCACGTTCTAAAACTGTTCACAATTTTAATCGATGAGTAACTGATGTATCGAATCGATTATTTTTTGTACTTACCGGAATTTGAGTCCGGAAAGGACAAATAGCATATGTTGCTTTTCTATAATTGAAACAAATTCAGAAAATAAATTTTTTTATCCGAAAAAAAGGACCAAAATATCAAACATCTCGTTAAAAGCTTCGAGTGAAACGAACCTCGCGTTCTGACAGCTTTACGTGGCTGGGATAAATCATCTGCAACGACAAATGACAGGCAATTAGTTCGAAGGTCACAGGCTGGCTGAACTGCATTTGGAACCCATACATTAAGCGAATACTTCAAATAGCGTATTGGCGAATAAATTGCCTGAAGGACGATGACGATTCTATACTATGAAAACTAACATATCCTCTTTAAAATTGTGTCTGACAAAATTCATTGTTTATATTCCATGACACTTTCCAGAAGACATTCTACAATTAAATATTTACTTTCCTTTTCAAATGGATATCTGATCTTCATTCGCGTTCCGAACGACGATGACGTCAACGAACGAGTCAACGCCGAGGCGCCTTAACTCTAAGGAAAGGCAGGACTGCCTCACACCTAACCGATTAATATAAATATATAGGCCTGATGTTTTTTTTTACTAATATTACATAATCCTAATGTGAAGGGGAAACAAGTTTTAGTAATTTAGAAAAGTGGTCCGACAAGAATACTTCCTTGTTCGGTCAACTCCACCTATAATAATTTTGTCGGTAGCCATGTTACATAGAAAGTCGACGATTCATACTTTCTACGATCGCCTTTTTTAATATGTTTAACCAACAACTAACAAGGTCATGACGTAGCACATTTTGTTTGCATTTTCAATAAGCGGAACTGCGGAAGTACTGTACATTCAGCAACAACCCAACCGATTGCTTTATTTTTATCGACCCATCCGCGCTATTGCATTCCAATTTTATCTTATTTTTATTAATTCATTCGCCTTTCACCAAATATTGTTAAATAAGTTACAAAATATTCAGAAATGACTGAACATAATGAAACCTGAAAATTTTGAAAAAGCATGACCTATCAGCAGCAGATTAAAAATTCCGAAAGTGTTTATAAATCTTGCAACAAAAAAAACGAATTCATTTTTCATTCAAAATTAATTTTCCCTAAAAAAATGAATTCTGCACACGCAAAATGCCAGTTATCTAAATGGCGGAACATTTGATCATCTTTCCAAAATAGTTTTCCAATTTTCATTTCTACGAGAATATGGATTAATCACCAGATCCACCGGATCTGTTTATATGCGAAGGGCGAAAACATATTTTTAATATTTTCATTTGATATTTTTAAAACATTTGAATTAAATAAAAAAACCGAAATGAAACGTCACAGTTTTTTTCGTCACATTTATTTGCGTTAATTTTAATGAGAGAAACAGTAATCCTTTTATGCGGAGAGGAAAATTTCTCATTAAGTCTGTTGCCACGAGGCGGTAAAATAACGAACGTCATTGCATGGGCCGTCAACGTTTTCATCGATGTCAATGTAAACCAATGTCATACAAATCGCATTGGACATCAAACGTTCGTAATCAACTACATCAAATATGGATTAATATTTCCAAACAAAGCCAACAGACTCCTTTCGCCGAGCACTCAGTACGATGGTAGCAGCCAAGCTCTCACAATATTGAACCTACTTGAACCCTAATCTAACATCGAGGCCACTTGAACCGTGTACCTATCTATATCCGGTCTCAGCTGGAAAAATAACTTGTTGTGCACACATGCGCACAACTTTCAATTACCTACCATTAACCAATAGGAATAATAGTTTGGCCAATTCGCATGTTCTCTTGTGAAAGATTAGTGTGGCTGATTCAATTTCTTTGGTCGTACATTTGCCAATGCCCCATCAATGATACCTTGTTGAAGTGGTGGCTACGTTGTTGTTTCTTGATCATTGATCCATTTTAATGAGACTAATTGTTTTCGGATAGTTATATGCTACATGTACAGCGCATACTATTGCTAATATAGCTAATCCACTACTTTACCACTGATATTGATTTAGCGCATTCACCTATATATCGAAATAATAGGTCATGACCGAAGTCAGTTTAGCGAAAAATTGCTTGTAAAAAGGTCCTTGACACAAGAATAACTATATTCGCGCAGTGGTTCCACGAACCCGATTCACATATTTTATGGCATATAGAAATATTAATTAAAAGAACACTTTTTACAGAAACCAACATCGAATAGATAAAATTTGCGAAACATTACATTTAATTTTTGTATGACCGAGACTTGTCAACTCGGACGTCACAGTTTCCCCACAGTCGTGTCCTGGGGTTTACACTTTCTTTTTTATGCTATCCGAATCCGACGACATTTATTCGTTATACCTATAGTTCTACGATACACAAAATATTTTAAGGCGATGCTTGTAATGTTTTTGTGGTATGATTATATTTATATATCTTCATTGAATTGACAAATACTCTGTATATTATCCCTCCAAACAGCTGATCAAACTTTAAGACAATTAAAACGGTGGGGAATTGCAGAACTACAATTAGAAACTTGGCAACGAAGATAGTTTAAACGTAACATTTAAAACATCTTCTCGAAGATGAATTTAAAAAATTAGAATTTGCGAAACACAAAATTTTACGTTTAAACTATCTTCGTTGACGACTTTCTAATTGTAAAAAATACTATTGGCTCCTATTCAATTTATTTTCTTTAAGACATTAGTTATGTGACCAGCTTCACAATTTATTAATTGCTTGAGATATTTTTGTAATATATGTTGCCTAGTGAGTGAAGCAACGATATCGCATCAATACACGGCAGTGGAATTATTGATGTTGTTTTTATGGTACTTGATGTACGACTCGTCGTAGCCCAGTCGGTATTGTAACCGACTGTGGCTCGGGGGTCGCGGGTTTGAAGCTTAAAAGGTTACCCCTTTCGGGGTACTGGTGAAAATACGCCACTCACATAGTGCCTAAGCACCAAGAGGGGTACAGAAAATCCTGTAATGATATTACGCTACAGTGAATTTAAAAAATAACGAGACAACAGCCCGACATGGAACAAAGGAGCAGGTGTGCTGTCAAAGTCGCGAGCGTTTTACGGTTTCAGAGGGGCCGATAACCATCTGGGGTATCCTGGAAAGGCAACCTTATCAATTACGAGTGCTTTGGAAAGGGGCCTCCGACCGCAAAGATCCAAGAGACTGCTTAGACATTAGAATCATGGGAAATACACATAGAATAATAGTCCATTCTCCCATAGCGCTCTTAGGCATACAATCTATGGTGCGTACCTCCATCGCCTGTCCCACCTCCAGATCGAAAGTGACGATACAGATGGCGTGAATCCATTGCGAGAAGCGATCCCACGGCAAAATTGTTGGCGACAATTTGGTCTCACTAAAGAAATAAGCGGAAAGGTCAACTTTGTCCTCTTCACGGACCACATCGGACGCCATCTTGGTTTTCTTTCTGAGACACTAGCCTGGGGAGTCCCTTCCACTTCCCCGTCACATATCGCCGTCTATCGACAGGAGGAGAAACTTCAGTCAAGAACCGCCGGTCTCGACATCTATCGACAAAAGGGGGAACTACGAATCTCATAGAAATGAGGATGAGAACGATACTAGTAGCCTAACAAAATTTGTAATAGCCAGCAGTTTTGACCACCTTTTATTATTTGGTTACATTAACATTGAACCATTAAACAAGGAGATTTGAATGGCTCCTTTTTAATTCACCATCTATCGCTTTCGCTCTTGTTTGTGTCCTCAAACTGCAAATGGTCATACTTGTTTTCCCTTCCACTGTAGCCCTACGGGATATTCTATACCCTACATGTTAAAGATTCCTGCCTACGTTTAGGAAAATTTATCATTTCGCCACTTAAGGTTTTTAGGATGGGAATGCTGGCGGACCTCCTTAAGAACTCAAGCATGATATCGTGCAGGCACGGGTCATGTTTTACTTCTATTCTGAAAGTTGTGTTATAAAATTTCTCATGTCCAAAAATTCCTAAGATATTGGCTGGAATTAAAACCTTGAGACCTCATAGCCATTAATCAAATTAATAATGGTAATTCATTGAAACCATGAGGAACGTTATTGTTGGAGGAATCACACCTCAGAGGTGTCGCCACCTAGCGTGGTGGTGGTTGTGGTGGCGAGCGGACTGCCACTGGGTAGGTGGCGGTGGTGGAGCGTCACCTTGCTCAAGAGGAGCAGGGTGGCGAGTGTACGCTGCTGGCATTTAGAGACCCCCGTGCACCCATGGCCATCAAGAGGTGGCATCCATGGCGCCAGGAGCAGGTGACCTCGTGGAGGTCACCTAACTGACCCACACAGCAGGTCATTGTTCCGCTTCTGCACTCTCTGCTTTCAACTTTCGTCGAGTCTAGATGTCTGATTGTGCTGAGCTACTCTTGCCTACTGGGCTATGACGAGTCATTGGTAACGCCTGCCACTACTGCCTGCGTAATCTGAAGTCACGGACAATTTAAATCACAGCAAATAGTATGTCAAAGCAAATTTAATTACAAAATAACGTAGGGGGTGGAAAATGGTCATGGCTCAACAACTCAGAAACTACATATTTTCGACACTCCACTTGTAGGCGTCCTCTTCGACGGCCATCTTGTTCGTTTGACGGGACACTCTTGATTTCTCGAAGCCATTGGACCGGTCGACACCGTCCCAACGGTATCCGGGTCCAATGTTGTAGCGATTGGGTGGTGGAGCCGGACCTTTGTAGCGGGGCAGTTCTACGGAGAGGAAGACACAACAGTTGATGTTACCAAAGTTTTAAAAGGAAAAAAGCACATACAATTTGCAATTTATGGAGAGAAAGAAAAAACATCTGCAAACGAAACATAGTTTTGAGGGAATCATTTTACTTTCAGTATTTCTCTTTTTGGTTATTTAGCTATCAGGAAAAATCGTTTTTTATTTTCAAGCAACTTCATCGGTAGTGTTCTCAGAATTCTGTTGCAAGAAACTGATTTCACCTTACTATATTTCTCATATGTTAATGAGAAAGATTTGTTGATCGGAAATGGTGAATTCGGGACAGCACCGAATGAAGATGAACCGCGTGGCG